>JABEVN020000650.1:0-29261 GCA_013146195.2 Codonopsis lanceolata | reverse complement strand
ATCCGAGGCGATTATGATATTTTACGTCGATCGATACTTTCGATCGACCTGTTGCATGTATCCTTATCAACCGACCGGTGCTATTTCTTCCTTTCCAAACCGGGCCATGTTTAGGAAAAGGGTTGAAGGTATCGAGAAGGAGGGTTCAGGCTTTTTGGGTTCAAAAATGCAGTGTGCCTTTATTATTTTATTATTATTCATTTTTCCCTAGGATTGATCAGACAAGCACCCGCTTTGTTTTGACAGTCTCATGACTATTCTTGGAATTGTGGAATATTTCTCTAGAGTATAGAATCTTCGTATTCCACCTGCCTTTCGACTCCCCAAGATTGGACTGATCTCAGGCGAAGGGCTATACTTTTTAGGGATTCACCATTCGAAAGGTCTAGGTCGAACATCATATAAATTATTGGTCGAAGCCCACATTCTTGCATATACCTTTATTTATTTTTGTTTTGTTTGTTTGTTTGTTTTTTTATTTTTTGCAACGGGGATTCGTCAATAATTGAGAGATATAAAAACCGATCGGTCCATGAGAATCATCACGAGAATCTATATGCATTTGCGTTAGGCGTGTAGGGGTTGGAATTTGGTCATGGTGTAGGGTAGCCGTTCAGAATATTTTTACGTGTGTGCATGTGTGTGAGGTATCTAAAAAGCAGTAAAGTCTTCCTTTTTTTCAGATATAAAGCAGTGAATAAAGCAGTAAATGACTCGTCTTTCTGTTCTTTGTGGATTTTCTCGGCTAATTAGTTTGAATAAATGCAATATTTAAACTGTTAAATAAATATAATAAGCATATTTAGCCAAAAACAAAAGAAAAACTTTTTTTTAATGAAAAAAATGAGTCTAGCCCTCTGTTTTTACTTTATTTAAAATAAAAACAACGTCCCTAGCAGAGTCGCCACAGTGAGTGCTCCGATTTTAATCTGATCCACGCCACTAAAAGGTGGGGTGGTTTCAAAACCTTTTAAAGTGTGTGAAATACGTTTGGCCTCAATCGTGGACTCAAAATGTGATAAACAGAGTCACCATCTTTATTTTAAGGAAAACAAAGAAAAACAAACCAGATTTGCAAAAGGTTTGGAGACTAAGTTACGAGGTGGGAAGGGGTTAGGCACCAACTCGCCCTTTCGGTTTCAAAATAGTTTTTGGCTCAAATATTCATTTTTATATTTATTTTAACAATTGAAATAAAACATTAAATATATGACTGCATACATATTATTACAAACTTTTACCAGCCTCCTTCCTGAAGTTACAAATACATTTATAAAATTTTGGTCATAATAATGACTCTTTTTAGTGCTATTTTCTATGGAATTTTGGGCAGCATAACTGCTTATTTTTCTTACATCTTACTAGTCTAAATAGCACTTTTTATAAATAAAACTTTTAATAAGCCTACCTCTTGAAGCGTGAGGGTTTTATCCAGTACCAACTAGCTTACAGCGGAGGTCTAGGTGCGCTTCGCTACGTCGCCGAGGGAGGCGAGAGTCTTTTATTGTTGCTTTGCTGTTGCGGAGATTCGGGCAGAGTGACTGCTCCTTTTGGTTGCTTTTCACCTCGGGATCTAGGCGGCCCCTTTGCTTTTTGCTTGCTGGCATCGAATCGAGGCGGAGTAGCGCTTTTTTCTTGATTTGACGTCTGGATTCGGGCATGGTAACTGCTCTTTTTGGGATTTTTGGATCAGTGGAATAGGGTAGAATCCTAGTTGGGCAGCTAGGGTTCATTTTGGCCAGAGGGTTTTAGTGTTTGGGGGAGATTTGGCGGAGCTTCGGGGCTAGAGGGAAAAATTCCTTCATCGTTCACTCAGACTGCGCGGAGAGAATTCAATGCGTACTGTTTACTCACTGCGTATTCTCACTATGTGTGAATTCACAAGCCGGGAGCCTCTATTTATAGGCTGAGATAGAGGCTTCCTTCGTGATTAAGTTTTACTTTCTGTGCTTCACCGGCTTGTACCGTGCGCTGAGAAGATTGCACCTTAGGCTAACTACTACAGTGTTGGAGGCACTATTAGGTGCCGCCCATAGTGAGCTTGGGCGCTGTGCCTGGGATGCCTATGGGCAGCGCCTAGGGCCATTTTCCTTCCTCTTTTTGGCACTTAGGCCCCATGTATTTCACTGTTTATGCATCCTACTTTTTCCTTTGCATTTTCAACCCTGTAACTTGACATTTGTTAGTCCTTTTAACAGGACTTGATATTTTATGTCATGTTACATTTCAGGGGTACGAAATTGGGGTGTCTACAAGTGCATTCATTTCGCTTTCACTAGTAGGTAGATAAGTTTCAATTTCGAGTCTTTTTCAACTATTATTCAATCTTTTAATGCTTCCATGACTGGGCCTATTCAAAAAAAGGATCATACTTTGTTGGCAGGCAGATTTTTTAGTTTATCAGTACAAACCCTAGTCTTTTTTTCGAGTATATCATTGAAAAGAAATCCTGGAACAAAAATAGGTTACTAGTCAAATTAAGAGCTTGAAATGATAAATTTTGCGTTCTAAGGGTCAAAAATGAGGAAACGATTCTAATGACCTCGAATTTAGTATGAAAGTAAAATAGAACTATTAGAAAGATGCTAGAACAGTTTGTTCGGTTATAGCTTTCACCAATTGAAGTAAGGAACAAAAATAGGTCAATAGTCAAGTTATGAACTTTTAATGAGAAATTTTGCATTCTAAGGGTCAAAATTAGGGAAGCAGATTCTAATAACCTTGAAATCTGTTTGAAAGTAACATAATACTTTTATAAACATGTGAGAATATTTGATTTGGTCATAGCGTTCACCAATTGAACTCAGGAACAAAATAGGTCACTAGTTACGTTATGAGCTTTAAAAATGAGAAATTTTGTGTTTTAAGGGTCAAAAATAAGGAAACAGATACTAATGACCTTGAATTATGTATCAAAGTAACATAACACTTTTATAAACATGTTACAACAGTTTGTTTGATCATAGCTTTCACCGACTGAAGTCAGGAACAAAAATTGGTTAATTGTCAAGTTATGAGCTTTAAAAGTGAAATTTTGCGTTCTAAAGGTCAAAATGAGGACACAAATTCTAATGACCTTGAATTCTATATGGAAGTAACATAATATTATTATAAACACGCGAGAACTGTTGGTTTGGTTACATCTTTCACCGATTGAAGTCAAGAACAAAAATAGGTCAATAGATAAGCTGTGAGCTTTAAATGAGAAATTTTGTGTTCTAAAAGTCAAAAATGAAACATATTCTAATAACCTTGAATTCTATATGAAAGTAGCATAACACTTTTATAACACTAGGCCCATTCCCAAGGCATGTCTTAAAGGGCGATGGGCTCTCAATTTTGAGTTTATAGATGCAATGTTATATAGGTATATATAGTATAATATTATAAATTTTTTATCATTGATTTGTGGACCAATAGATAAGGCACTTGTTTGAAAGCTAGTGACTTTGGGTTCGATTACTAATATGTTTAGCTTTTATTTTAGTTTAGGTCTATGAATTCACATATCAACTATATATATATATATATATATATATATATATATATATATATATATATAATGTTTGTGTCCAATGGATAAGATACTTGTCGATGAACATAATAATTTTGGGTTCAATTTCTATAAGGGCCCTTTTATTCTTTTTTACCATGGGCCCTCAATAATTCAACGTCGGTTGTGGTGCTTACCGCTTAATCTGTTATACGCCCTTGTAGGGGTTTAACTAAAGTTAGTCGTCCTTTGTCATATAAATAGCTTCAAAGGATTTTACTTGATTCCATTCTTCATCATGTGTGGAAGTCATTTAGGGTTGTAATGCATATGTGCCGCCGCCGTCGCCGTGAAGCAGTCAATTCTATTGTGTTACATAGCTGACACCATAATTGTTAGTCAACTCCTTCTACTCTTGCCTTACTTTTCCATCATGCTCATTTTAGTTATACTAACTAAAAATTTATATTAAAATGGGTCTTTGTTTTGATCTTGAGATCTATTTATTGATACGTTTTGAATATGCTTTTTGGATGAATAATAAACAACTATTCATTTGCTTTCAAATTTATCGCTCTATTAAACAATGATTTAGATGACACCTTTATGTAACGTCGATCCTAGGGATTAAGTTTTAAATTATGAATACAATTAATAAACTTTTGCAATCGTTTGATTGGGCACATGATGATATGAACGAATATCAAATACAACTAATCGGTAATGTGATTGGGAATAATTTCAACATGATAACTTTGATTTCGTAAGATCTAAACTCACCCAATTTAATATGTTATAGATCTATGATAGATAAGCACTAGATTTGTTTTGATTTGCATAATTTTTCTACAATAGTTTTAATTTTACAAGATCTATGCGCCCCTAACTAAATTTGTTTGTGGTATATATATTAACTAGATCTATTCTGGATATGTGTCATATCATATCATTCTCTTCCTTATGTAATTGTGTTTATGAACAATACAAACATGAGATTTGAAAGGACGTCTTTTGGTTTATCTACCAACTCAAAAGCTAGAAAGATTCTCTAATATCTTCTCAAATTGTTACTTAATCAATTTTTATCATTGTATGCTAAGGTAAAACTCAATTTGACATTCAGATTGACATCAACTAATATCACCAGGATGGAAATGCGAGACCTTCTCCTCAAGAAGATTACTACTACGGGCTGGATTTTCACTTTTGAGAATGGTATATCATATACATTGAAAAACAATGCCATTATTTTGTCATTTTTCACCCATCAAATGTTTTCATTCTTTATATGTTAGGTTATTATATCTACGTAAACGAGGATCTCGTGAAGATAGGCATGCGATCGTTGTTCATGGCATTTCACTCATGGTTAGTAACTAATTGATTTGTTTCTAGCGACCCTCATTAAATTTGAGAGAAGGATTGGTTTTTTT
This sequence comes from Codonopsis lanceolata, assembly GCA_013146195.2. Lineage (NCBI taxonomy): Eukaryota > Viridiplantae > Streptophyta > Magnoliopsida > Asterales > Campanulaceae > Codonopsis > Codonopsis lanceolata. The sequence goes on along the minus strand of JABEVN020000650.1, from coordinate 24,335 downwards.
GAGAGTTTTATGTTGTAGTTGGTGAATTTTAATATTATATAGTTTATATATAGAATGGTCCAGGTTTTTTAATGATAGTTTTGGGAGTATTAGGCGAAATTGGGTACACTGCTATATATATATATATATATATATATACTTTACAACATTGATAATAATTTGAGGGCATTCATGAAATAAAAATACTAACTTTCAATAATGAACTATAATACGAGTGATTGATTTTGATTTTCTTAATTTTTGTCTCGGAAACACTATTTAATTAGACTTTTAACAAAATTATACAGACTGTTGATTATAGTTTTTCTTAACTATTTTTTTTTTGGAGGAAGCAGGGCGGCACCTGCGCAAATTTATAGCAAAATGTGGTTCTTACTCCATTAATGAGTAATAAGGTTGTTAAAGCTTCAAATCATCTATCACACCCTTTATCACATTTCCTATCTCATTGAATCGCAGTTATACATGTCTCCGTAGAAAAGGAAAGCTGAGTGAATATGTACTGCTGAGATTCAATGTGATAGGAAATGTGACAGGGGTTGGGATAGATGATTTGAAGTCGGTTGTTAAAACTATATTAATAAGGAGTATAATAGGACATCAAGGTAATTAATTGCCCCACTATTAAATATTATACAAGTAGTTTTTTTGGACATATACTCCACTATTATAAAGTATTTACGCTTCCGCCCCCAAATCCCTCCCCCTCCCCCCCCCCTTCCCCACCTAAAGTAAAGAATCCTATGTGAAATTTTATTATACTCAACATTTACTTGTATATACTTTCTTGATATTATACATTAAAACTAGACCTTTTTTTCTAACAAGTAAGATCAAATATCATTTATTGGAAAAAATTATATAAATTTATAGCTTAAATTTCACAAATGGAACTATATTTTAGGGAAACCATAAAATAGAAAGTAGAATTATTCTTTCTTGGAGAATGACGAACTATACATTAAAGTTGTAGTAATCTTAATTTTTTTCTTTTTTTTTTCTTTTTTCTTTTTCCTAAGGGGGGCATGGGAAGTGATCGAATCTGAGACCTCACACTTTGTGAAGCCTCATGTCTACCACTGGGCCACCCCCTTAGGGGCTAGCAATCTTAATCTTCATTGTGTTGAGCTTTAATAATAGAAGTATAAATGACAACTACTACTCTTGATGCTGAACCATGCCTTTTTCAATAAAACTTTTAGGTATGGTGAGACGCAACCACCAGAGGTGATTCGAGGACCATCGGAACCCTCTAGTCGTCCATTAATCATGCATGCCATTAACTCACCAGTTGGAAATACTAATGGACAGCATCGAAATTCTTCCAAAAGACCACGTACAACATCGAAGAGGCGAGATAGACCTTCTTCTCTGTATAAGGTCTTGAAAAACGAGGAATATTACTACTTCAAGCATGAGGAATTGGATTCAGACTCTGATTGATAGTTTCCTCCATCGTGTTGTTCTTATGTTGTACTTTTCAGCTAAAATTCAACAGTATCCATTGGAAAAAAAAAAAAAGCTATGTGGGTTTATTATTATTATATGTACATTTGTACTTTAATTATTGTCATATTACTTGCTACTTTTTTCTATATGTTTTTCTTTTTCCTCTAAGGATTTAAACTTCCAGTATAGAGATGTAATGTACATAAATTTTTAGGACAATGTTTTTTGTCATACCTAATACAACCAAAAAGATTTATTGATTGCCAAAGAGACTAAAAGTGGGTCGAAATATACTCCACTATTAGAAAGTATTAATGCTTCTGCCCCCGCATCCCTCCCCATCTCTTCCCCACCTAAAGTAAATAATACTATGTTAAGTGTGAAACTTTATAGTACGTACTCAACATATACTTGTATAAAGTTGCTTGAAATCATACACTATAACTACACCTTTTTTTTTTTTTTGACAAGTATGATCAAATATCATGTATTGGAAAAAAAATGATATAAATTTGTAGCTTAAATTTCACAAATGGAACTATTTTTTAGAGAAACCATAAAATAGAATATAGAATTATTCTTTCTTGGAGAATGACAAAGTATACATTAAAGTTGCAGTAATCTTCATTGTGTAGAGATTTAATAATAGAAGTATCTATGACAACTTCTACTCGTGATGCTTTGCCCAAGCCTTTTTGAATAAAACTTTCAGGTATGGTGAGACACAACCAGTTGAGGTGATTCGAGGACCATCAAAACCCTCTTCGTCGCATGTTCATCAACAACAAACATGTTCCAGTTGTCCATTAATGATGCATGCCATTAACTCACTATTTGAGAATAATAACAGACGACATCGACATTCTTCGAGAAGACCACGCACAACAACAAAGAAGCGAGATATACCTTCTTCTCTGTATAAGGTCTTGAAAAGCGAGGAATATTACTACTTCAAACATGAAGAATTGGATTCGGACTCTGATCGATAGTTTCCTCTATCGTATTGTTTTTATGTTGTACTTTTCAAGTGAAATTCAATAGTATCCATTAAAAAAAATGTTATGTGGGTTTCTTATTGGTATATTTACATTCGAACTTTTATTAATGTCATATTTCTTAATACTTTTCTTTATATGTTTTTCTCTTCCCTCTAAGGATTTAAACTTCAAAGATGGAGATGTAATGTACATAATGTTTTAGGACAATGTTTTTTTGAAATACTTAATGTAACCAACTAGATTTATTGATTGTGAAAGAGACTAAAAGTGGGTCGAAACTAACACTTACACCTCGGTTAGGCCAAACAGAAAATATATTATTTTATATTCATAATAAATTTACTCCGTAGTTTTTAAGCTCACACTAAGGCATTATCCTGATTAAAAGAATATTTCAAATTGAAGTAAACAAAAACCTGAAGCTTCCTAAAAATAACATGTCATACATAACGTATATAAATTCTTAGAATATAGTTGACTAAAGTAGCTTAAGCTTTAGTCTCTTTGCAATAAATGGATTTGTGTGGCTTTGCAATAGGAGTTATCTATGTAAATGTATCTATAGAACTTTAATACTTACTACAAATAGATTCATTTATTACAAAGAAATCAAAAGTTAAGCTACACAACTTATAGTATTTGAAAATCCTTTAAAAGTCTCTTTTAGTCAAGACATTCTACTTTACAGTATATGAACTATGAAGTATCATTGTAATACCCCCAAACACATATCCGTTAGATTTGGCTTATGTGTAAGAGTTTAAGGCTCCGTTTGTTTCACGGAAAATGACTTCCGGAAAACGCTTTCTTCATTTTTCGGTGTTTGGTAACCTTAGGAAAATGTAGTCAACGTAAAAGGTTTTCCGAGTCAACAGAAAATGAAGGCTTCTTTTCCAGAAAATGACTTACAGATTCATTTTCCGTAAGTCATTTTCCAAATGTTCGGGCACACTCCGCCCTCTCTCACAATTGAACATATTTACTTAATTACACCATATTTTACTCAACAAATAAATTGTTTAGAAATATAAATGAAGTTTGTGCACACTATTTATAAATTATAATTTTAATAAATACTTACTACATTCTAAAATTAGTGTCAACTATATTATTTAGGGACATCCTAAACATTGTGAAATTTTTATTTTTAAACGTTTTTTTTCTTCATATTAATTATCAAAAAAATTATTTGTAATTGTGAGATTGAAAAAAATTATACATTGATTTAACACCACTAATGATAAATTGAGGGTTACTAAAGAAAATTTACTTAAAGTTCAACAATATCTTAGATTTTTTTTTTTTTTTGCATTTATTCATATATAGTTTTTCGTAACATTTTTCTGGGATATCCTAAACATTGCCTATTTTCTATTTTAAAACGTTTTTTTTTCATATCAATTATCAAATTTTTTATTTGCAATTGTGAGATTAAGAAAAGATGGACATTATTGATTTAACACCACTAATGATAAATTAAGGGTTACTAAAGAAAAATTACTTAAAATTAAAACATATTTTTTGTATTTATTCATTTATTGTTTTCCGTAACATTTTCCGTGTGTTTGTCAAACACCCGTAAATGTTTTCTGACATATTTTCAAAAGATTTACCAAACACCTGAAAATGAAATATTTCATTTTCCATAAACCATTTTCCAGAAATCATTTTCTGGAAATGATTTTTCGTGAAACAAACAGAGCCTAATTCGATTTTGTTATGCTTGGTGGTATTTATTATGAGAGTTTGGTGGCATTTATTATTAGAGTTCTCTCTTAATAAATGTCACCAAACTCTCATAATAATTGCCATCAACCTAGTTCGGTGGCATTTATTTTCATTAGTTAAGGATTTTTTGTCACATGGTTAGATGTAGGTCCAAGTGGTCGAGCCTAAGGATGTAAATAAATTAAATATTGGGAATATGAAATAATATATTTTGATTTAATTTGCTCGTATTCGAATATAAATATTTGTATTCGAAATATTTGAATTCAAATTCGAATACTAGCCCATAATATTTGATTCAAGTATTTGCGAATATATATATATATATATATATATATATATATATATATACTTATTTATCATTTACTAGGCTTTTGACTTCTTAAGAAAAAAAATTAATATATATATACTTGTTAAGTATTTATTAGTTAAATATATCTTTAATGTAGTTACTCTATAGTATGCAAAATGATACTATACAACTTTTGTTGAAATAGATATTTAGAGATATTGTGTGCAAGAAAAGAAATTAACCAAATTTTGTTTTAAAAAAAGAAATAAAATTTTGAATCAAATATTTAAATAGTATCGAATAATTTGAATATCAATTTCAAATCGGATACAAATCAATTTCAATATTTGAATAACAAACGAATACGAATACAGATATTCAAATATTCGAATAAGTTCACGAATACAAATTGAATACTTTGATATTTGCTTCGATTAGATTCGTTTACATCCCTAGTCGAGCCTAGCTTTGGGGCTTTATAGTGTGCCTTATAAATAGTTACTCAGGATTACTAGGAATCAACATCATTCATACACTTTTGAGTGGGTTTTTGGTGGGACTAAATGACTTGTGTGATTACTTATAGTGTGTGGATCATGTGTAATAGACCGGACCTTGAGACATAGGGAATTAGACATTGATTGTGGTAATCATAGTCCTTATATCACCTACGATGACGACGCTTTTCATGATTAATCCAAATACAATGGGAACTCATTGCTAAGTTTAGTATTAACATCTTAATTTTTTTTATTAGACGACGGCGATGTCCCTATATATTTGTAAGAGATTTAGAGTGTGTTTGACTTTATCATATTGTTGTTTTTTATTGGCTTAAATCGCAATTTGGTCACTCTACTTTTCCACTTTTTGCAATAAGGTGACTCTACAATTTTTTTTTTCCAATTTAGTCATTCTACTTGGTTTGGATATTCAATATGGTCACTCAATCCATTTCCGTCCGTTATGTTGGATGGAAATGGTTTAAAAGACTAAAATACCCTCTGAACAAAATCAAACTGTTTTGGCTTAATCGCAATTTGGTCACCCTACTTTCACACTTTTGCAATAAAGCAACTTTCTACAAAAAAAAAAAAAGAAAAGGAAAAGTATCGCTAAAAAATTCACATATACAAAAAGTCTCAAAAATAATTATTCTATCTAAAAAGTCTCAAAGTTAAATTCTTAATACCAAAAAGTCGAAAACTTAACGCTTCTAATTACATCGGTAGAGTATGATGTTTTATTTGAAAAGAAATTTATTTTTAACTTCAATGATTTTAATGATTACATATTTTATATAGGATTAAATAATTATTTGGTCTCTGAACTATGCCAAAACTCTGCGTTTCGTCCCTTAATTTTTTTGTGTATGCGTTTGGTCCTTCAATTCGATTTTTTTTATCAATTCCCCCTTCGTATCGTTACCGTTACTGAATCAAACCATTTCTTTTCATTAAAACTCTACATTTCCATCAAATCCTCCTGCGCCCACCACCACCACCAATCCACCTTCCAACAGCTTCACCCAACCAATCTCCACTCTGAATTTGATTAAACCCTTCATCCAATCTGAATGGCGACCAATCCTAAAGCCACGGCTCTGCAGTGAACTCTTAGTCTACTCTCTCTGCAGTCGTCCCCAAAATGGGGCTTTCTCGCGAACACAACAAAGACCACCATTAATATTGGGGACTGGCAATTCGCTTGGAAACGAGGCTATTTGCGGCAAGAAAGAAGAAAGAGGACTCGTGGCTGGGTTGCTGGGCCAGTAAGGGAAAATGAAGGTCGTCGATTGGCAGAGATGAAGAAGTTTAGGAACTGTCTTCACTGGATCTGAAAGAAAGAATGCAGATGGTGGTGTTGACCAAAGATGAAGAGACGGAAAAAGAGCGAACTGGGAGATGAGAAGGAGCCATCGACGATTGACAGAGATAAAGAAAAAATGGATCTGAGTGAGGAGAGGGCTGGGGTTGGTGCGGCTTGGAGCCGCTTGGTGGAGGCAGAGAAAAAGAGATGGGGGAGCTATAGCTAGGACTACTAAAGGAAGAGGCTCGCCGGATGGGGACTTTGATTTGAGGGAGAGCGAACGGAAGATGAGAAGAGCCATTGGCATGTGGAGATGTGCAGTTCGGGGCGGGGGCGTGTTGTCGACGGAATAGATCAAAGTTTCTCTCAACGAACTTGATTGATCCTCCTTGAGCAAGGTTTTATACTGCACTATGTAATCTTTGAATCGTGATTATTTTAAGGTATTCTGCAATGATGTTTCTTTGAAATAGGAACCCACAAACCCATCTTCCTTGCTTGCTATTTCAATTCGATCAGCCCTTTTAAACTCCATTGTTGTTCGTTTAGTTCAAGAATCGGACGATGAAAACCTAGTGAAGGTTGGTGGCAGATGAATTTTATGAACTATATATCGATGAACATTGTTGACCCAAATAAAGATGAATATGTAATTTTCCAGTTAGAGTCACCTTATTGCAAAAAGTAGGAAAGTAGGGTGACAAAGTTGTGATTTAAGCCCAAGGGTATTTTCGGGTTTCTACAATTGTTTTAAGTTTTCCATCCAAAAAATTGGATGGAGTGATGAACGTGCTATATGTTGCCAAGTACAATGATTAAATTGAAAAAAAAAATTGTAGAGTCACCATATTGCAAAAAGTGGGAAAGTAGGGTGACCAAATTGTGATTTAAGCCTTTTTTATTTGACAAAGATTATATGTTGATGTTGCATATTTATGTTTCTTACTCAATGCAGTTGGAGACCTTAGTTTCTATGAGAGCCATGAACATCACTTATGAATGATTACCTTCAAATACAACCATTTTTATTAATCCAAATTTGGGCATCACAATTCACAATTGAAGTTTGTCCAAATTTGGGAATCGCAATGCAAAAATCCTCGCTCAAATTGGGGCATTGCAATGTATGTCCAAATTTGGGCATTACAATTCAAAAATCCTCACCCAAATTTGGGCATCGCAATGCACAATAGAAGTTTGCCTAAATTTGAGCATCGCAATACACAAATTCTGAAGAAAAAAGAATAAGTTAATTTCAGATTTAACATTAATTGTTAATCAAATTCCCAAGTGCCCAAGTACCTATCTTTGACCTTCCACCAAATTAAGTTTTTTCCTCCAATTTTTCCACCAACTAATTTTGAATTGTTTTGGTGTACATCTCTTGTAAACCTTTAAAGTGTTTCTCATCTTCTCAATGTGGGACAAAAAATTATCACTATTTATGCATCTATTTTTAACCTTTAAAAGAGCTTCTTTCATGGAATTGATTAGCCCATAACAAATTTACTTTCTTGACATTATTCAATAGTGAGTGATTTATTAAATTTATGATTATTTTTATACAAACATTATCTTTTATCATGATAAATTTACTTGTTTATCCTTAAATAAATGGTAGATGGTTTATTAGATAAAATGTTAATTTTGTCCATTTATTAATTTGTAAGAGACAACTCACATTTTTATAGTAGAGATAGATTGATTAGGCCATAACCAATTTACTTATTTGACTTTATTCAATGGTGAGTGATTTATTAAATTTAAGGTTATTTTTGTAATTATTTATGGAATTGATTAGCTCATAAAAAATTACTTTTTTGATATTATTCAATGGTGAGTGATTTATTAAATTTAGGGTTATTTTTGTACAAATATTATCTTTTATCATGATAAATTTACGTGTATGTCCTTAAATAAACAGTGGATGGGTTATTAGATAAAATGTTAGTTTTGTCCATACATAAATTTGTAAGAGACAACTCACACTTTTATAGTAGAGATAGATGTGAATACAATGGGTTTGGTCATAACATTCACGGATTGAAGTCATAAACAAAAATAGATTACTAGTCAAGTTAAGAGTTTGAAATGAGAAAATTTTGCGTTCTAAGGGTCAAAAAATATGAATTATGTAAGAGTGTAACATAACACTAATATAAACATGGTTGGTTTGGTCATTGCATTCATCGAATGAAGTCATGAACAAATATAAAATTTTGCGTTGTAAGGGTAAAAAATGAGGAAACTGATTATAATAAGGCTTAAATAGCAATTTGGTCACCCTACTTTCTAGCCTTTTTTTTGTTGTTAAGATCACTCTACTTTTTTTTCTCTCATTTTAATCACTATACTTTGTTTATTTATTCAATAAGGTCACTCAAGTCATTTACTTCCGTAATGTTTGACGAAAATACTTACAAAGACCAAAATACCCTCTTGAATATTAAGAGTTTTTACTTTCAAAAACAATTTTTGCAATGGGTTATGTGAAACATTTACTACCAAATACTCCTCTTTGTCTCTTCTTCTTCTCCGGCAGGAACATTCATCTTCTTCCCCAAATCTTTTTTTCCATCATAAATGTCAAATCTTTTAAATTCCCTCTTCGGCATCTCCTTCCTTTATCAAACCCAAGCAAGAAATTGTTGGCACAGTCAAAGTGTGTTGGAGAGAGATAAAGCAAAAGAAATTAAAACCCTAATCAAACCCAAACAAGAAAATTTCGACACATTCAATGACACTTCTCTTTCAAGATGCCATGCAGGTGGAAATGGTTGCTTCAAAATCTTATTCTAGGCACTTTCTCGACTCAACTCAATCTCGAATTACGATATGACAAAGGGTTGAAAGCTTCGGCACCTTCCTAGTGAAAAGTGGCAAAATCCCAGAAGCTTGAAGATTCCACCTTTTTATTCTCTTCCAACCCTTATTTTGCCTACGTTAGGTTGGATCTTTAAATGTCTTGAGAAGATTAAGCAAGCCTTTCTGATCCTATCCAATAGATATGTAGATGGGAATAGTGAGTCCTTTTCATTTCTTCCTCGATTCGCTCTCTCGTAAACCCAGTTCACCTCGTAAAACCTCGTCTCCCCCGTCCATGTGACCTAGAATCCCCCAGGATCGGCTACGAGATCCAATATCAGACCTTCGAGTCCCACTCTCCGATCATAAAGAAATGTTTTGCTTTGGAACGCTGGAGGAACTTTTGCCTTAATGCCGTCAGAGATTGACGTACAGAGAGCAACTCGTTGATTAACTCTCTCCTATTCTAGAACATTAAGGGGAAGACTTTGTAGATTCACTGTACATTTCTTCTGAAAACTACACTTATCTCGAGTAATACATCCGCCAGGTATTTGTAGATCAGTCATCCTTTACTTTTTCTACTGATGGAATTTTATTCTATTATAAATGGAATTGTGTTGCCCCTGCCTATTCAGTTGTGGGTGTCTTCTTCCACTTTAATTGTACCGACTGGAATCCAGATAGAGAGAGAAAACCCCATGCCTTCCTGAGAAAGAGCAATTACGAATGGATGAATCAATTTCAATAAGGTAACAGGTAAGAGGTAAAGGTAAAAGGAAAATGAAGGGGAACTCTGGGTTATTTAGCCATATCTTCATCCACAGTCTGTTAATGGTGGTGGTGGTGGGTGTGTTAACCATACTATTTATATTTGACCCATTTTTTTCTTTGGAATGGGTCAATAATTTTAATTTGCATGTCTTTACTTTGTTAAATAAATTAATTGGTTTGTCTTTACTTTGTTAAATTAACTAATTATAACTTTAGTTTATAAGTATTACCATGGAGCCCTCAAAATTTGATGGTTGAAGTAAGGGTATTTTCGGGTTTTTGTAAAATAATTAAGTTTTTCATTCAAAAATCTTGACAGAATGATGAACATGCTATCTATGCTTAAGTAGAGTGATTAAAGTGAGAAAAAACGTAGAGTGATCTTAACGAAAAAAGTTGGAAAGTAGGGTGACCAAATTGCTATTTAAGCCTTCAAATAATTATAAAATATGCACGAAAGTAACATAACACTATCATAAATATGCTAGAACAACTGGTTTGGTCATAGCTTTCAGTGAAGAACAAAAATAGGTTACTAGTCAAGTTAAGAACTTCAAATGAGAAATTTTGCGTTATAAGGGTAAAAAATGAGGAAACATAATGACCTTGATTTCTATATGAAATGAGAAATTTTGCGTTATAAGGGTCAAAAACAAGGAAATTGATTCTAATGATCATATGAAAGTGACATAACACTTTTATAAACATGTGAGAACAGTTGGTTTGGTCATAACATTCACCGATTGAAGTCAGGAACAAAAATAGGTCACTAGTCAAGTTAAGAGCATCAAATATGAAATTTTGCGTTCTAATAGTCAAAAATGAGGAAACCGATTCTAATAATTATAAAATATGTATGAAAGTAACATAACACTATATATTATATACATGTGAGAACAGTTGGTTTAGTCATAGGCGCATAGCACCGATTGAAGTCAAGAACAAAAATAGGTCACTAGTCAAGTTAAGTGCTTGAAATGAGAAAATTTTCGTTTTAAGTGTCAAAAATGAGGAAACCGATTCTAATGACCTTGAATTCTATGTGAAAGTAGCATAACACTTTTATAAACATCATTGTTGTTGCATCATCAATGTATGTTCTTCCTTCTCATGCATATGTTCTTGGTTTTTCACCAATCTCTTCTATATATTTGTTGTTGTCGCATCATCCACAACCATTTATTTCGTGCTCTTGACACCATTTTTGGATTATTTTTTCCTTTTGGTTTGTTGGGTGCCCTTTACACCAGAAAGAGCCTACTTATAGTAGAATTTGTCGAACTAGCAAGTAAGTTCGGCAAGACAAAGTTAAGTTGTTAGAAAACGTTTAAAAAATCAGTTTATGTACATTTACAGTAGTGGAGTAGATTAAATAAGAGTACCCAAAAACTTAATAATGCTTGTTCAGACTTAGGTTAGACACATTTGTAATTGATGCTCATCTCAAACTTGTGTCCTATTTGATCGTAAGAAAAGTCAACTCGGCAAAATTGTGCTTATAAATGAAAAAAAATAAGATTGTTAGATTATTAAGATCGGCTAGAGAAGCTTACCACCAAGCAAATTTTATTGATAAAGACAAGTTATTCTAATCTTACCACCAAGATAACCCTTGGACAACCCTAAACCCAAGTACACACTAAGATACAAGTGGCATTAGTCAAATACGGTCATTTGACCTGGTTGATGAACTTATATAGGCTTTGACTATAAACCAGTGGTCGACCAGATAAACCAGTTGGTCGACCAAGTGGTTTTACACTCGTTTATTGATAAACCAGTTGTCGACCAAGTGGTAGGTGTGGGTTCCCGGGATGGGTGCTCCCGCGCCCCGCGCGCCCTTGGATAGGGGTGCGCGTCCGTGCGGATGCGGTGACATCCATTGCTCCCGTTCCAGCCTCCCTTGTTTAGGGGAGGATGAAATCAAAAGTGCGGGAGGAGTGCTGTCGGAATAGCGCGTTGGAATGCGCCTCGGTTGCCTTTAGTGGATTTTTGATCCAATATGGGAGCTTTGGATTTTCTATGTCAAGTTATCCCTTTTTTAGGGGATACCAAGATATAGGAAAACATCACCTTTCCATTCTCATCCTCCCTTGTTTAGGGGAGAACGTGAAAGTGCAGAGAAAGATGTTGCAGCGCCCCCACTATGGATTTTATGAAAATAGCCTTATGGCCTATTTCGGATCACTATGAGTGCTTTGGGTTTTCTACGTCAAGTTATCCCTTGTTTAGGGGATACCAGGACATAGGAATACATCACCTTTCCATTCCCATTCTCCCTTTTTAGGGAGAACGGAAAGTGCAAAGAAAGATGTTGCGAGGCCCCACTGGATCCAAAATGTTTTTAGAGTCGCCATCTTTATTTTAAGGCAAAAATAAAGCAAAACCAGAAAAAGAAACCAGAGATGAAGAAAACGGGTTCGGAGGCTAAGTTACGAGTTGGGAAGGTGCTAGGCACCCATCTCGCCCTTTCGGTCTCAAAACGGTTTTTGGCTAAAGTATGCTTTTTGTTATATTTATTAAAGAGATAAATAAAGCATTAACTGCCTACAAATGCATCCATTACATCTATATTATTTACATACTTGCAACAGACTCTTTTGCAAACAATTACAAATATACTTGGAAATATTTGGCCATAGTAACGGCTACATTTAGTATTATTTCCTAAATAAATCCGGGCAGCATAACTGCTTATATATTGATATTGAACCGGACCGGAAATAATACATTTACAAATAAAGACTTTATTGAATAAATGAAGTAAATAATTACAAACTTATCTAAAAACATTTTGCCATAATAACGGCTACATTTAGTACTATTTCCTAATTAAATCCGGGCAGCACAACTGCTTATATGGCTACATTGGGCCGGACTGGAAATAATACTATTACATGGAAATGAAAGACTTTGGGAATAAAAACTTACAAACAGCGTAGGGGTGTGCTCGCTCTGTCCCTCGGGGAGAGGGAGTCTTTTTTTTTTTTTGAAGTTGAAGTTGTGTGTTTGTGTGTTGTGTGTTGTGAATTTGGGCAGCGTGACTGCTCTGAAAGTTACTTTTCGGCCTCGGGATCGGGCGGGGGGTAAGCTGTTGTTTCGGTTGTTTGTTTGAGAAGTAAGTGAAATTGGGCGGAGTAACGACTTACTCTTGGCTGATTTGGCCTTTTAAATCGGGCAGAGCAACTGCTCTTTCCACGATTTTTGGACCGGGGAAAAAGGGTGGATACCTAGCTGGGAGGCTAAGGTATACTTCTACCGGTTGGATTTGTGTTTGGAGGAAGTTTGGCAGGGTTTCGAGGCTTTGGAGGTGATCTCTCACTATCTCACACCGCTCTCTAATTCTCCAGCGTAACGTTAACGCGGAGAAGCTTTACGCAAAGAAGGAGTGCTGAAATGAGGAGCCGGCCTTCAGTATTTATAGGAGAATTTAAGGACATCGGTGGAATTTCTTTTTCTTCTCTGCGCATCAGCTGGTTGTACCGCGCGTTGGATAAGTTGCATTTTACGGCAAATCTTTGATGAACAGTGGTTGGAGAATTGAAATTGGGCGCTACCCCATATGAGTTTGGGCGCCATGCCCAAACTTAATGGTAGCCACGCCTAAATCCCAAAGTTGGCCCATTTTTGACATTTTAGTCCCTGCAATTTGTCCTTTTGCGCATCCTGCTTTGTCCTTTTGCATTTTTGACCCTGTAACTTGACATTTGTTAATGTTTTAACAGGTCTTGATATTTTATGTCATGTCACATACCAGGGGTACGAAATTGGGGTGTCTACAGTAGGTCTGTCGACCACACTGTCGACCAGTGATTTCGGATGTTAAGGGGGTGTATTTTTACTGGTTTACCAATAAACCAGTCGTGGTTTATCAGTGGTTTATCAATAAGCCGGGCCATAAAAGAGTTTTTTTTTTTAAGTGAGGCTACAAATGACCAAGTCATCTTTGACTTGACCATTTTTGTAAATACCGCAAGATACAAAGTAGCTACAAAAACAACATCAAATGAAAGATAACTACAAAAACTCTCAAAAGTCATAATACCCAATCACGTAAATTCATTAAAAAAAGTACAGTTTCATAAAAAGAAATACACATTCATCCAAGTACAACACAATAAATAGTCATAATAAAAAGCTACATCATATTTAAAATAAAAAGTACAACATCATAGTAAAGAGGCATAATAAAAAAGTACATGCTCAAAATAAAAAGTACAATATCAAAATAAATCCTCAAATGTCTAGTCACTTCGTTCGATGTCTCCCTAATTTCTGCCTCATCAACATCCTGTCATCTATCAGGATGTCGTAACTTCATCCGGGGAGGTAGGTAATGTAGTCGTTGCAATTGTAATTTATATGTTAATTGTTTTTTTATCAAATTATAATAAAAATTTAAGAGAGAAACACTCACAGGTTCGGAAGTCATCTGATGCGGAGGAAAAGATCATCTGCATGAGTGTCATCATCGGCATTATCATCGGGAGCACCGATGCGCGGTGACACCCGAATATTCGAACGCTCCCTAAACTAGGGCAGACATCCGTGTATGGCTTGAGATAGGGTCGTGGCTATCGACGAACCAATGTTGGCTGGGTTAATCACATACTGCTGCCAACCATCAAAATTACGAAGTATCGTATCGTGGTGGTGGAGGTACTTCATAGCCTTCGGAACTCCATACATATTTTTTGGAATATATACCTGAATAGGAATTGATTGCACGAATCCAAATTGTCTCAAGCAGCGATCATGTATTTACGGCTCGATAATACACTATTGCAATGAATGATACATGGAAAGAGAAAATTGGGGCAGTTTGTGGCATGAATCCTTCCAAATGGATCCAGTGAACCTGCTCATATATCATAATTGAATAGTTCCCTTGTCTGAGCCCTGGCAAATAGGAGGCTAGGTATGATTCTCATCAATGTGCATTTAATATAATCAGAAAAATGTTAGTTTAAATCATATACGAAAAAATAAATTAGCTTACCATGTCAACATACATGCGATCAAGCGCAAGAAGATATTCCCGTTGAGCTCGAGGATTATGTCTAGCAATCAAAGTAGGGCCCATCTCAACGCATAGGCCTGGGGTCTATTGTAGGACCCCGACCATCGTATGTTTGACTTCCTTGTGTTGCGTGCCGAATTTCCATAGCATTGTTTGTTTAGCTTGAAGTGAGAACCTTGAGTTGTATGGTAGGTTATTGAGAAGCCATCACCCTAGTAGTATGTGGTTCATACTCATATACTTGTTATAGTTACAAGTTGTAACTCGACGTTAGCCAAAACGCGATTCGATTGATAGTTCGCTTGCATAGTTCTTTCCCGTGACCTCGGTTAAACCCTAGGTATTTTCTTAATTGTTATTCACTTGTCTAGACATGATCTAGTTCATGTTAGAAGTGTTCTTGAGATGATTATGTGCTTAGGACGATGGTTTCATAGCTTTCGTCTTCGTTCGTCCGTTTGAGTTCGAGTTGTCTTAACAACTTATCTTTTAGAGTTTAGATACTCTTAATCATTGTTAAACTTCGTGGAAGTGTTCAATCCTATTCTTGAGTCCCTTGACTTGTTTAGAATCTCATATTCTTACCGTCGAATCGTTGTTTCATTCGTTACTTCAATTGTTAGTGTTGAATCTTACCTTTAATTAAATTTCCTTAAAATCATTCCACTTATTGTCAGTCAAGAACTTATAAATTGTTACATTTTATTGGTCAGCTTGAGATATTCTTTTGTCAGTCACATTGTAGCAGCTGACCATAGTTTTAAAGTGTCAGCTTCTTCACCTCATTTACTTGAACATTCTCTAGTACTGACACTTTCCTATTTTGTGTTTTGATAAATATCTTGTATGACATCTCTCTAACATGATCCCTGTGATCTTGTAAGAAGATGCGTATGTTTTGCTTAACACATTTCAAATTCAAATGTGTTCCTAATGGGATGCTCTTCAAGTTCATCTATAAATACCCTCAGGAATCAATTCAAGAAAGACAGAAGTCTGAAGCATTCTACTCTCAAAGAAATTCTCTCTGTTCCTTAGTCTTCTTGAAAACTTTAGCTAGACATTCTTTTTCTCATTAATAATTTCTTCCTAGTTATAGTTTGGACAAACACCGAGTGGATTTACTTCATATTCTTTAGAATTCAGTTAGTTTGTCTTACGAGTTTGATTGTTATTCAATTATACTCCATAAACACTGGTCTTTTGTTGTACACTAATCCATTAGAGATCACTTAGATTTTTAATAAAATTAGTGCACTTCAAAAATCCAAGTTTGACCAACTTTGTAGTGAACGTAGCAGTTTTACTGTGAACCACTTCAATTTCGCTGTTAGTTATTTCATCAGCTCTTACAAACTGATCTAACACAAGTCTTGATCTAATTAATTGTTAGCCAGTTACTTATATAAATTGTTTATTTAATTGTTTTGATAAATTGTTCTTCAATTCCTTCTTTGTATTCAGTGATCTATTTTTAAAAAGGAATTTTTATTTTTATTTTACCATTGTGTCAGCCAACTGACCAATATTCATCAGCTTCAGCTCCTTCAAAACATTAGCCAGCTGACACAGTGTCAACTGACTGACAAGTTACCTTTTCCGCTGCAAACTTTTAAAGTTTCTCTAGTCTACCCTCAAAGTTTTAAAAGGCTATTCACCCCCCTTCTAGCCTTGTCAGTTGCCAACTGGACATACAGTTAGTTATGATGCTTTGTTACGGTTTCATTCCGGGTTGTTTCGGTGTTGTTCATATGTGTTTTGGGTGTCTTTTGTGTGGGGTAACACCCTAGAATGATTGGGGTTGAGTTGGGTACCATTTGGACCAAGTTTTGAGCTTTTTTCTCTCCCAAGAAGACAAGGCGCTCGCCTAGTCAAAGAACCAAGCGACCGCCCATTTTCCAGCAAGTTGTTTGGCTCAATTTAGCACTAGATGCTAGCTTAGTGGAATGGACTAGGCAACCACCTAGTCCCGTTTGCTACTACGAGAAGTTTTCTGATTTTCGAAGAATTTCCCCCAATACCCTTAATGAAAGCTATTCTAAACACTCCCAATTAGCTCTAATTAGTCCCTAATACATCTGGATTAGATGTGTTAAGATTATTCATGTGTTTGTGACTTTGATTAGGTGTTGGGTTATCCTAAACACCCACTAATTGGATCAAGGCATTGTCTATCCTACCCCTCTTCTTTGTGACTCCCTTATATCCCCAAAGTCAGCCATAGGAGACTTTGAGCCCTAGTTCTTCATCCTTCGATCTTTGATTCTAATTTGGATTCGCGAAGCCTTCGATGAGTAGAACATTTCCCATCGGTTTGTTTTTATTCTCCTTGTTGTTTGAGGCACGAATTAGGTACATTACTAAACCTCCTACTTCCTCTCTCTAGCTTAAATTGATTCTAGGTTGATAGAGACTTTTTCCCCATTAATTATAGTGTTAAAACTTGTCTAGATGATGGGTTTATGATGGGTTTTAGAATGAGAACTTATGGGGTTGGATTTATAAATGTTTTGTTGGGTCTATTGAAGTAACTAGTAATTGAAATTACTTGTTATGGGTTTAGGAACCCGGGTAAACTTGAAATCCCAAAATTAGGTTATGACCTAGAAATGGGAATTTGGCTTTTGACTCAATGGAGTCATGAAGTGATTTATCATGTTGTAAATGAATCTTGGAAGTAGTCCTACGGGTTTTGGGAATATTCAAGTCACATATGTGTGATCGCAAGTAAAGGATGTTTGATTAGTTTATGTGTAACATGTGATTTTAGTTATCTTAGGACTTCAATTAAAGTCCCGAGACTTGTAGGAATGAAACCTACCCTGTTTTGGAGCCTATAGATTTAAGGATTATGTTGTTGGGAATTCTGACTCACTAAGAGTCGCCTTGAGTGCATAAATACATGTTAACTTGTCTAAGGACTTGGTTTGGAATATTGGGAACATCTCGGGGAATCTGAGATGGTGAATTAGAGAATTCTTCTATTTTATGATTTTGGATGGCATTGTATTAGCACTCTATGTATAGGGTCCACTTGTATAGTCGCAAAGATAACCAAGTTATTATTTGAGACTTGCTTGTATTGTTTGGCCTCGCGAAATAGTATCTCCCGGACACCTTGTGAATATTGACCATACTTAAGGTGATTTCTTCCTCGAGTGTACTACTCGACCCTCCATGAATAGAGAACATCTAAATTGGTCTCATAGTGATGAGAATTGTGGCTACGGCACAATTCCAAGGTTTAAACTTGTTAAGGATAATGTTAGTATGATTCTTGGACTACTATGGATTTTAGAAGATATGATGAGCTATCATTCTAGAATGAGTTTTAGTGAATGTAACCTAAGTTATTAGACGAGCCTAGACCATCAATGATGTCTTGGAGATTATATGAGTTGCTACTTGTTAAGTTTTGAGTTTAGCCTAGGTTCATAAGAGAAATGGATTTATATGCTTGTGTGATTTATTATTAGTTAAGTTATGCACTTAACTTGGGTTTATGCTATAATTAAACATCTATGCCTATTTCATAATATGACTTATAAAGCATATTGTGTATTTTTGATTAAAGTATGATTTACTCTTAAATGCCATGAGGTTTCAATGATGTATGGTTTGTATAGTTATGAATTATGATATGATTGGTTGTTCAACCTAGAGTTTCACTAATAGGTGGAGCTATGAACTTGATGAACTAAGGTTTCTAAATGAGACCAGAACCAAGCTATGCTTGAACCGAGAACTTAGAAAGGGTTAGAAATACATATATCATTTATAACCTATTGGGGATGAATTGTAGTAAAGACTCATCGGAGTCGAGTTTAAGGGACAATAAAACCTTATGAGAATCATGGTAAGATCGTACGATGTTTAGAATCAATTTGACTAGATTAATAGCTTTTGGAGATTTAATGATTTAAGTGTATGTACCTAGCACTTGTATTATAAAGACTCAATTGAGCTCCTAATGTGGTTTTGTGGTTATGACAACAATGTGCATAATCGTATGAGTTTAGTAGAGCATTATACCTACTTGAGAATTGGCAAGTAAACATCTACTTGTGTATTGCATATAAGTCCAGCTGGCATTACTTGAGTTTATATGTTGTTGGTGGGACAATGCATCACCGTCACGAATTATGGGATTCATGGTATTGATTAATCGACGTACCAGAGATGGTTCACATACCCTTCATTGATAGCTACAGTGGGGAAGTAGCCCTCATTGTCGTAACCAATAAAACGCATTGGCTAGTGCTATGTGTCTGAGTAGAGAGCTCGGTATTCTTGATACACCAACCATGGGTATCTCCAGTACGTTCATGGTTTAACAATTGTGATTGCAGGGCAACGCAATGACATTGATTCGGTATCTTCTATATCCCTTACGTGGCTTATTATGAGTACTTATGTGGCAACAAAGTGTTAATTGGAACATGAGATCTAAATGACCATGTTTAATTACTATATGAGAAACTTGATGTGTATACTTATAGATATACATATATATACATGTTTATTATAAGAGAGATTTGATGTGTATATATATGGATATACATCCTTAAACATGATGTTTATTTAAGGTAATTGATGTGTGTACATATCGATATGCATACTAGTATATGATGATTTCTATGAGAGTTCATTCTAATTGGTCTGGTTTGTTTGTGAGTAGGGAATTTCACCCTGGTTCATTTGGATGGTTTAGTAAATGAGAAGGAAAGGTTATATTGTGGAGTGTCTAAAGCATACGACACGTCTTCACAGGTTTTCGTCGTAGTAACGCGATGCCATTATTATTCATAACAAATGCATAATATTATGTTATATTGTTAATTGTAGTAGCATATTGGGTCTTTATGACTCACTACGTGCCTTGCTTCTAGTATGCAGTTATCTGTTAGATGAGTTGAGATTGAGTAGATCATGTATGTAGCTATGCACAGTAGATCGATAGCTGAGTTGAGATCGTGTAGTTCATGCTTGTCGCAGTTGCTGTTTCTTCTGAGTCGTAGCCGCGAAATCCTGTCTAGCATTGTGCTGTTATTATTATTTTGTCCTTCTTTTCTATTAAGGATGATGTAGGGTAAAGTTATATAAACTTTACAATTGGGTAGTACGATTCTTAGCCTTGTTGTACTTTCTAGTTGCTGACTATTGTAGTTGAGCATGTATACTTCACTCTCAAGTTTTTATTCAGTTGTCTCCCGGGCAAGTAGTAGCTTCGGGGCAGTCAGTAACCTTGTTGTTATTATTGTTGTTGTTACCCCGACATGTTATAGCCGTTGGGTCTTGTTGTTACATCAGGTTGGTTCTTTGTTGAAACGTCAGCCTGGATTGCCAATGGTTCGTCATGTGTTTGAAATATTGCGGCACATGAGTTTTGTTTTTCCCCTCATGAGACAATCATCTCTCTTGGTTTCTTTTGGTAGTGGTTTTGAGCTTAATAGCTCGGGGCTTCATTCTATTAATGCTTCCGCATCTTCGATTTTTGTTGACCCGTATTTTACTATGGTTGCACATTCATGTTTAGAGCTTGTTAGCACGACTGTCCGACTTGCACCATTGTTTATCAAGTGCTTGTCCTCTGTTTGTGTTCGTTTCAATGGCACGACCTCGGGATTCCATCTTGGAATCCGGGTCGGGTCCCTAAACCTCTGGTCGTTTTCTATTTGGTCTGAAGTATAGAAAATATACATAGATCTAGCATACAATAATATAAAGTAAAACAAACGTAAACATAACAAATAATAATTTATAAATATACAGAAAAATAAAGAAGGTAATTAAAATTATATAGTCATAACAAATATTAACCTTAAAACGTAATTTTACATACCTGCAACAAAGTCATGCACCCGAGTAAGCTAGGGTAGCTGCACCCAAGCATAATTTGGCACATTAGCAGGTTATCGCAGTTTTTAAGCAGATCTGCAAATTGAATGCTCTGATGGTCGGACCTACTAATGTAGGCTGCCTACGTATCCCTTAATAAAAGGAATCAGACCAAACGTAGTTCGGCCTAAGCCGAAACAAACAACCAATCGAAGAAGTTGTGCTCTTTTCTGGGTCAAACCCGTCCAAGAACACAAACGAAGAAAAGATTTTCATGTTTTTCGAAAAGCCGTATTCTTACGGTCCGAAACCGTTGTCAAATACGGTATGAAGATTTTTGTGTTTTTCGAAAACCGTATTTCCCCCGGAAAGTACCTGTCGTTGAAATACGTTAAGAGGCGCTTTCAAAATCATGTCTGGCTGGCCATATCTCCGATTGCCAAACATAATAAGAAAACTTCAAATTTTTCGAAAGCGTATTCGACCGATAAAGCGTCATCGAATACGACAAAAGAATTTTCTTCAAATTTTCAGTATCCAACCGATCAAAATCCGTCGTTGAATACGACAAAGAGATTTTTCTTTTTCTTCTTCCTCTTTTCTCTTTTTTTGTTTTTTGAATATTCCTCTTTTTTTTTTTTTTGAAATCAAAACTCATTTTGAAAAAGAGTTTTTCTTTTATTTAAAAGCAAACCTTCCTTAAAAGGAAATTATTCTAATAGTCAAGGTAAGAATATTGTACCTGACTTACCTTTTGCGTCGGGGTGGCTGCCGCGGATTCGGCTGATCTTGGTATTTTTGCCACTCTTGCTGGGAAATTTATTCTTTCTTTCTTTTTTTCTTTTTTTTATTGTGATGGTCGTGCCTACTGAAATAGGCTGCCTACGTATCCTTATTCAAGGAATCAGACCAATCGTAGTTCGCCTCTGCTGGGGATTTTGTTCTTGTTCTTTTCTTTTCTTGCATTTTTTTTCTTTTCTTTGATTGTTTTTTTTTCTTTTTTTTTCGAACAAAACCTTTGAAAAAGATTTTTCTTTTATTTTCTGAAAGCAAAATAAGAAATCTTACCTTTTACTTCGAGCTTTTGATCGTTGGCTCTAACTATCATTGTTCGATTTTTCTATGCTGAGGATTTCCTTCTTCTTCTTTTTTTATTATTATTTTTTGTTTGATTTCCCCCTTCTTTTTTTTTCTTCATGACTTTATTATTTTCTGATTTTTTTTTCCTTTGATGATGATTTTTTTTTTTTTTAAAGGAAAAAGGGACTTACCTTTGCCGCTGAACTTTTTGACTTTTCTGCTTGTCTGGCGGCTGACTTGCTGGAGATATGAGCTTCCTTGCTTTTTGGGTGAAAGGCCGTCGAATGTGGTTAACAAAATTGCTTTTGTTAACTTTCTGTTAAGTCTTAGGGACCATTTTGCAACTTTGAAATTGGGAGGACTTAAGTGCTGATGCTGAATTGTTTGGAGGGGGAAAAGTGAAAATTTCACTTTTTCCTCCCTTTATTCTTTCATTCACGGGAAGCGATGAAGCCTTCATTTCGCTTTCCTTCGCTCCTTTTCCATTGCCGACGAGGTAAGTTTTCTTTTCATTTTTTCATTTTCTTTCCTTTTCTCAATTTTCTTTCGCCAAAATTTTTGTTTTTCTGCGCAGATGGCTTCTTCCTCTAGATCTAGGAAAGGAAAGGCACCAATGGATCCGGAATCTGGCGAGGAAAAGAAAGAAATTCCTCCTTTGGTGCGAAACCATGTCGGCTATTATTATTCGAAACATGACTGGGGCAATCTGGTGAGAGACTGGTACAAACACGTCTCGAATCTTCATGATCCCAATGTGAGTATAACTTTCTTCCACCCATTTGGTTAATTTTTCAGATCTGCTCATTTTCTGTGTTGTTTTGGACTTTTGGAATATATATATATGTAGCTTATGATATTTATACATGCGATTTATAGACTAGAATGATGCAATTTTAGTAATAATGCATGAAATTTGGACAATTTATTTTTGCGATGCCCAAATTGAACTAGTAGTTACTATTTGATCCTACTATGCATAATTTACAATGTTAATGCAATTAAGGCTATATGATGCATGTTTTAGCTCTAAAAATATTTTTACATAGCATATATTCACGGGATGGAATTTTCGGAATGAAATGCAAATTTTTCCGGATACATTTTTTGGATATATTTTCGGATATATACAAGACAAAACAGATATATTTTATGTACCAGAATTTATTTTTTATACATGCTGATGCTGTAGGGATATAAGAAATGCCAAGCAAATATTCTTTTTCCATGGCAGGTGGCATTTTAAATTTCTTTTTCGCGCATTCCCAATACAGCTTATTGACTAATAAATGCAAATAATGGATGCATGTACTACTTTATTTTAATGCAAATATGATGTTGAATATACATGAGATGCTCTTTTTTTTAATATATTGCATGGTTTATTTATTTATATGTGAAAATAAAAATGTGACATGTATATATAAATGCACAGTATATATTCTTTCTTTTTTTAACATGTTGACATGTACATTTATGCAAAGTATATTTATATATATTATTATGACATTTAAAAAAATGACAACATGTATTTCTATGTGTAAATACAAATTTTTAATGTACAATATATATATATATATATATATATATATATATATATATTATTATTATTTTTTTTTTTTTTGAAAAATCTGATGTATTGAATATGTAAGAAGAAAGGGTTTATGAGAGACTTACCTTTATTTTCCTCCCTTTTCTTTTCTTTTCCAGGAGCGCGGGGTTTTGGACAAGGTCAGGGCCACTTGTGCCAGAGTATCCGAGCATATATCATTCGATGCCTTTGCGGCCTCGACTTTGGTAGATGATACGGGCTTGGGGGATTTTATGGGCCTTTACTCCCTTCCGCTAGCTGAGTCATCTTCGGCGTCTTTCGTAATTTCGGTGGGATACCACCCACACTTTCCACCTTAGTCGGGAGAAATCACCATGACTCCTCGCGACTTTGAGGCTATGCGGTATTTCTACCGTATTGGGCGAACTGGACCAGTTATACTCTCTCATGGCCATGGTGAAGGACCTTTGGGGTTCGTGCCCGAGTACAAGGCAGTGATGAGGTGACCATTCCAAGTGTGAAAAATTGGCTTCTAGAAAATCTTTGAGCGGGTTGATGCCGGAGATAGCGTTCTTTGTGGCAGCGTGTTGCCGGACATTTTATTCTTTTTCTTAGGCACATCTCTTTTGCCAATGCATCCACTACCGTGAGGGTCTCTCTCTGGCCGCCCGAGATCCGAGCATGTGATTGACTATGACCGGGGCAAAGCGGGTTTGGCCGAGCTTACTTTGATGGATAAATTGAGTCTGAATGACTCAAAGGTGATGATCCGGTTTTGCTTCCCGCTGGGAGGTACTTTTTTCCCTTTTTTTATCGCGATATATATATATTTTTTTTGTCATTTTTGCCAGTGTGGGCTTACTCGTTTTTGACTTTGAACCGGCTCATCAGCTAGCCGATGTCCTGGCCCACCGTGACTCGTCAAATTTGTAAATGCGAATCGGAAAGAAACGGACGCTAGAGGCCATTATGGATTCACCGGGGCTGCAAAAC
>JABEVN020000649.1:0-29277 GCA_013146195.2 Codonopsis lanceolata | reverse complement strand
ATATAGCGGGAAAATCTCGAAAAAGAAAGGATCTTCACGATTGTGGGAGGAAGATTGGACACGTGAGTGTTCGATCTCGCAAGATGTTGCCCGGTCATTATTGGAATATCGGTAGTTGAGTTTATTACGGACAGCGAGAGAGGCTCTCTCCTCTCGTCGAGATGCAGGTGCGTGAGTGTCTTCCCGCCTTCGGATCGTGAAGAAGATGTCATCTGCTGAAGTAAAACAAGGAAATTGGCGGAAGAAATCGAAAGGGCGAAAATAAAGAAGATAAAAAAATAGGCAGGCTGCAACAATGGCGACGAAAGGAAAAGGGAAAGAAAGAAAGAAGGAAAGAGAAGCGGTAAAGCTTCTCTCCCCACTCCGTCATGAATAAAGGGAGGAAAAGGGAATTTTCCCTTTCCCCCTCTCAAAGTTTGAAGCTGCGACACTTTGGTTCTCAGGGTTCAAAGTTTCCAAAATGGTCCACCTCTAGAAGAGTTAACAAAGTTAATCTTGTTAACAAAAATTAATGACCATCCATGAGAGGACAAAAATAATATCCCAGTAGTCAAAAAAGAAAGAAAAAAGAAAAAGATAATAATAAATTCCCCAACAGGTAAAGAAATGCCAATCGGTAAATGCCGTCATCGGCCGAACCTGGGCGCAAAAGGTAAGTCAGTGCGTATTCTTACCACGACTTTAGAATATTTCCTTTTAAGGAAAGTTTGTTTTGAAAAAGGAAAGAAAAGTTTTGCTTTGTTTTCAAATAAAAAAAAGAAAAACTCTTTTTCAAAATGAGTTTTGACTACAAAAGAAAAAACAAATAAAGAGATAAAAAAACAAAAAAAAGGAATATTTCAAAAAACAAAAAAATGGAATATTTGAAAGAAAGCAGAGCGAGAAAAAAGGAAAGGAAAAAGAATGTTTTCCGCTTCAAATTTTAAAATACTTGAAAGAAAGTTTTCTTTATTAGGTGCTCGGCGATGGATTTTTATCGATTCGAGTGCGGTTTTACGGAAATTTGAAAGTTTTACGGTTATGTTTGAAACAAGGCATCGACCGGCGGACCACTTTGAAAATTCTTCTTAACATGTTTCAACGACAAGGTCTTAACGGTTGAAATGTGGTTCTAGAAAAACATTCAAATCTTCATGCAGAGTATTCGGCGGCAGTTCTCGTATTGGATCGACTTTTCGAAAAACACAAAATCTTTTTGTTGTGTTTCGATCGGGCTTGACCAAAACATGACATCCTCACTTGGTTGTAGTTTAGGTTTTTGAGTGCGACTTCACGTTTGAGTCGATTTCCTTTAATAGGGAATACGTGGCGACTACGTTAGTAGGTCCGGCCATCGAGCACTTTAAATTCATATCTGCTAAAAGCTGCGATAACCTTTATAGCAGACTAAAAATGTCTAGGTTATGGAGTTTGGATAACATGATAAATTGTGCATTACTAAGCTACCAATTGCATTATTCTCCGTTTTTAATTGAGCGAAATTGGAGAGTCATTGTTTATCAACGATGTTCATCTCTCGGTAAGCCTTGGGTTGCAGTAGACTCCATCGTTGAGGGGCTGCATAGACACCCCAATTTACGTACCTGGTATGTGACTTCGACATAAGATATCAAAAGCTGTCAAAACTTAACAAATGTCAAGTTATAGGAGTTAAAAATGCGGCAAAAGCGAGGATCTGTGAAAGCTTGATGCTACGAGGGGTGAAAGTGTGAAAAACAAACTCAAATAGTCCCGTGGGTGCCTTGGAAGGCCACTTGGTGCCACCACATGAAGGCTGTTAAGCCGTTGGTGCCGCGCGAGTCCTTGCCGCACGCGAGAAATCTCACTCTTGTAGCTCTCTCTCGATGGCGGAAGGTACAAGTCTTAAAGCTTGAGTACAAGCGATCAATGCGGTTGGAAGAAACTTCGAAATTCGATGACTCCTGCTCCCGACTATAAATAGAGAGGCCTCTGTCCACTTCTCACTTGTTCAATCGGTGGAGAAAAACCGAGAGGCAAGCTCGGTCTGCCTCCAGAAAATATTAGTACGAGAGGTGTGAGAGATAGGTGAGTGGAAGCCCCTAAAGTCTCCAAACCCCGGTCAAACTCCACCAAAATAAATATCCATAGGTTATAAGTGATCCCTAGCCTAGTTGTTAGGTATCCACCTCACTTCCCCGACCCAAAATCCTAAAGTAAGTCGTTACTCTTGCTGAGTAATGAGTGAAAAACAAAAAACTAAGTCGTTATTCGCTTAGAACGAACCAAAAGGCCAAAACCTACCAAAATAAAGCGTCACTCTGTCCAAGTTGACAAGCTAAAAGTCTCCAGAAATAGCGTCACTGCGCCCCAATCAAAACAACAACCACACAACAAACAACAAAAAAGACTCCTCTCCCTCACGGACGGAGGCGAGCGCCACCGCTCTAAAAGGTAAAGCCTTTATGGCGTTATTTATTTATTTACTTTTCGTCTTTTATTTATTTTAAAATTGTTATTTAAATCCGGCACAATGTAGTCAATATAAGTCGCCAGGTCTTTGCCATTAGAATAGGAAATATTATGTAAAAGAGCCATTCAATGGCCAAATATTCTTAAATATATGTCTCGTAATTATTGTAAGGAAATGGCTAAGCAGTCAGTAAATAATGTAGTCATGAATGTATTTGTTTTAATTTCATGTCTTTCAATACTTTATTTATTTGCTAAATAAATATAACAATAAGCATACTTCAGCCAAAAACCACTTTTGAGACCGAAAGGGCGAGTTGGGTGCCTAGCACCTTCCCAACTCGTAACTTAGCCTCCGAATCCATTTTCTTTTTCTCTGGTTTATTTTTCTTTTCTTTGGTTTTGCTTTATTTGTCTTAAAATAAAGATTGCGACTCTAAAACTTTCAGATCCAGTGGGGCCTCACAATACTCCTTCTTTGCACTTTTCCGTTCTCCCCTAAAAAAGGGAGAATGGGAATGAAAGGGTGATGTATTCTCATATCCTGATATCCCCTAAAAAAGGAATAACTTGATGCGGGAAACCCAAAGCTCCCATAGTGATCTGAAACGGGCCATAAGGCTATTTTTAATAAAATTCATAGTGGGGGCGTCGCAATATCTTTTTTTGCACTTTTTCGTTTTCCTCTAAAAAAGGGAAAATAGGAATGAAAGGGTAATGCATTCCCATATCCTGGTATCCCCTAAAAAAGGGATAACTTGATGCGGGAAACCATAAGTTCCCAGATTGGATACAAAATCCACTAAAGGCAACCGAGGCACATTCCAACGTGCTAACATAGACAGCACTCCTCTCGCTCTTTTGATTTCATCTTCCCCTAAATAAGGGAGGGTGGAACGAGAGTAGTGGTGTCTCGCATCCGCATGTACGCGCACCTCTATCCAAGGGCGCGCGGGGCGCGGGTCGCACCCTGGGAACCTCACAGGGGTGCAAGCATGCGATTCTATTAAATTTTTACATGTTTTGCCATGTTTAGTTTGTCTCCGATTGGATGACATTTTTATACCCTCTTGTCTATATTCGATTCACATTAGGGACAACGTGAAATTTAAGTTTGGGGGTGGGAATGACCTTGCGCTTAAATGATTTTTTTTTTTTTAGAAAAGCTTTTGTTACCTGTTTTTAGTTAATTTAGTTTTTATTTTCTTTTTGTTAGTTTAGTAGTTAGTTTATTTTTAGTAAAAAAAAATTTGAAAATTTTGAAAATTTTCTGAGTCTTTAATTTTGGTGTGGTTATTTCCGTCAATGATAACATGTTTGTTAATAACGATGCATGTAAACTTGTCTGCAAGCCTTAGCTTGGTCTAGTTGATGGAACTTTATATCTCCAAAAAAATTTAGCACAAAAATACCATGACTTGATTTATTAAAGAATTTGGGTATTTTTATTGAGTTTATAGTGCACATTTCATTCCCTTGGACCTTGCTATTTTAGTGATCATGA
This sequence comes from Codonopsis lanceolata, assembly GCA_013146195.2. NCBI lineage: Eukaryota > Viridiplantae > Streptophyta > Magnoliopsida > Asterales > Campanulaceae > Codonopsis > Codonopsis lanceolata. Next base: position 25,343 of record JABEVN020000649.1, on the reverse strand, counting down.
ACATTTTAAACAGCCGTCATTACATGATTGTTGCATTATATTTGCGACTTAGGGTTGATTGCATGTTAAGTTAGATTTGTTAGACTTCTTTTGCTAATATATCTCAAGCACACTTTCAAACCGTGAACGCATTTAAGTCTTGATTTTCCCTACCTCTTTTCTAGCGAATGCTTATGTGAAATACTTGTGGAGCTCGTTTTTAAAAATATGAGTTAGGGAATGATTTGAAACTTTGTTGAATTTTCGTGAAAACGAAGCATGAGCATTGTGGCAGTTAGGATATGATTTAGGTCATCTTTGGAATGTTTGAGCTTTTTTATCTCACCATCCCTATTTTATATTAATCCCTAGTGTCCCTTTTGAGCTTTATTAAAAAGAATGGCGTGTGCTAAGCACACATCGAAAGTGCACATGCCCTTCAAAAGAAAAAAAAAAGAAAGAAAACAAAGAAAAGGATCATTGGGAAGAAAATATTTATGTGGTAGTTTGATATCTTGTTCAACCCAAAAGTCCAAGTTTGGGGGATGTTGAAGGAAAGTGAGTACTTTGTATGGGAAAAAGGCAAATAATCTTACTCTCTCACTTTGTAATTTCTTATCCTTTTTATTGTTACCCCTCACCTTGGCCTTACATTACAAGCTTAATAAAGTCTTATTAATCTAGTTGCCACATTTGTTTGTGTTAGTTGACATGGTTTGGAAGCATTGTTGATTTGACCCGTGTTTTGAATTATATACACATCCTGATATAGCTCAGACTATTTGCATAATCTCAGCTATTATAAGTAATTGGGACTTGAGAGCATTGTATTTCATACGTAGTTAGTGCATGGGATGGATGTATAAGCACTTGAATTCTAGCACGATCTCTCTTCGTGTTGTTACCGGGCATTGATGGTATGTACATGTTTTGTGATGCACACGTTTTTATTTTAAATATTTTGGAAATGAATGTTGTGCTTAGCTTGATAAAACTTTCTAAGTTTTGAGATAGTCAATTAATGGTTTTCACACACACACACACGGAGATGTACAAGTGATATTGATGATGATTCAGTGAAAGCCTAGACTTGTGGTTATGTGTTGTTATTTATCATTCTTTGATGCATTATGTGGTACCATACCGGTGTTTTGACTTGTGAAAAAAAAAATATTTTATTTGTTTTAATTTAGTTTAGTTTTTTTATTTTACTCGAGGACGAGCAAAAGCTTAAGTTTTGGGGTATTTGATGGTTGTATTTTATACACAGTTATTGGGTATTATTCCAGCTTAAATTATGCTATTTCTCGAGGTTTTTGTTATCTAATATATGTTTTAGTGTTGTTTTATAGTTTCAAGGACTTTTGGAATAATTGTGCAAAATATAGGCACTTTATGCTGAATTGAAGAACTTCAGGGACCAAACTGCAAAAGCTGGAAACTTAAAGTCCAAAAAGCTGAAAATCATTTTTTCAATCACAAAATCAGCCGCCACTTTTAGAGTTTTGGTTGCCTTGGGAAACGTGAAGTCCTATTTTAATTCTTTCTAGTGTTGTAATTATATTGTATCTACTTTTCCTTCTTGTTGTAGGATTAATTAGGTATAAATAGATCCCTTTAGGTTAGGAAAAAAGGGAGAGAAGTTCTGTATTATTTTTCTTTGTCTATGAAGAAAGATTCTTCAAGAATGGTTCAAGGTTTTGTACTTTCAATTATAGAGAACTAACTCCATAATCTAGGAATTGGAGGTAACTTGTATCGAATCTATTGCTTTATATTATATTTTTATTCATTCAATTCTTGTTGATTGTGGTGATTATCAATCCCTCTATTATTTCACTTTAAACAAATGAATGTAATCGTGAATAATAAAGGCCTAAAGGTGCGGATAACTGCATGATCAATGTACATATGTCGTACACTGGCTCACCATCATGATAAATTGAACCTATCGATGCACGAGAGTGATAAGTTAGGGTCAGGTTCGTGTATATGACCTAAGTGACAGTTAGGTTACATATGTTCTTGTGCTTAGGATATAGAATGGATGAATTATTTGGAGATGGAGACTGAATGGTAATTTGACAGACTATATCTATCTTTCGTGAACGAACCCAAGGTATTGAATGATACTTTATTTAAATAAACAATAGAGTAGATACAAGTGAATCCTAATTCCTAGGCAATTTACAAATCTTTGATTTATATCATATTTATCATGTTTTTTTAGTTAGATTATTTTATTGCTTTCTAATAATTTAATTTATAAAAACCAAAAAAATCTCATTAGTTATTAATTGCTTTATTTTAATAGATTAGTTAAATTTACTATAATCAAATCCAAATCTTTGTGGTTCGACCCTTGCTTCCCAAGCTATTCTACAATAGTCTTGTCCACTTGCAAGGAAATAAATTTAAAATAAGACGTCGATCAACGATCAATTTATCTACTTGTACTAAAATGTCCTCTACTATTCCTAAAGGATGTTTGACCGAAAGATCGGCTAACTGTAAAGACATAGTAGTGGGTTTCAATTCACCTAAACCTAATTGTTTATAGACAGCGAATGGCATTAAATTGATACTAGCTCCTAAATCTAACATAGCTTTCTTCTTTTTAGAACTACCCAAGGAGACCTGGATATTAAAACTACCTGAATCTTTTAATTTAGGAGGAAGTTCAGGTTGTAATAATGCACTAATGTTCTCAGAAACAATTATTTTTTTCATTCTTTTCGAATTTGTGTTTCCTCGAGTGCAGATCTTTGAAAAACTTAGCATAAGACGGAATATTTTTAATGACATTAAGCAAAGGGAGATTAATGTTCACTTTTGATAACATATTATAAATTTCCATAAATTGTTTATCCATCTTATTTTTCATTAGTCTACCAGGGAATGGTATTGGAGGAACATATGGTGGATGAGCAACATATGGTTCCTCAAGAGGTTCTGCCTCTTGTTCTTTTTCTTGAGTGACTTTTTCTTTATCTGGAATTTCTTTGTCTACCTCTTTATCTTTTGCTTGAATATTTTCACTTTTATCTTTTTCAACTTCTTTGCCAGAATTATCTATTTTATCAGGCACATCAGTAGATTGAGTAGGATTACTTACCTCCTCTCCAATGATTCTACCACTTCACAGAGTACTGATAGATTTAGCTTGTTTTGTCTGACTAGGGAACTTCCCTTCTTCGCTTTCTTGATATTTCGCAAGATCTTTCTGCAATCTTTCCACAGTTTCTAATAAGTATTTATTAAGAGCGACTTGACCATTATTTAATCCTTCCGATTTCGGAGCTTCTTCAATCTACAACTGTCCTTGCTTAGGAAATTGTTGAGGTTGTAATGGCTTATTTCCTCCCCATGAAAAGTTAGGGTGATTCCCCCAACCTGGATTATATGTGTTGGAAAATGGATCATTCCTTTGCCTTTGAGGGTACATGTTCATCGCATTAACCTGTTCAGGATACACAGCACTAGATGGACACAAGTTAGTAACATGAGAATTTAATCCATAAATAGTACATGTTTCTTGAATTTGTTTTTGCAAAAGTTCAATTTGAGCTTTCATTTGAGCTATTTGAGCTTGAGTATCTGAATTTTCTTGGACTTGAAACAAACTTTTACTTTTTCCTCTTGTACTTTTCTGTTGAGAATTTGCACTTAATATCTCAAGCAAGTTTTCTAATTCAGCTGGTGTCATTCTATTGATAGAACCACCGGCTGCACTATCAACCATAGTTTGCAAGGCAGGCGAAAGAGCATGATAAAACTGAGTTACTAACACATCTTGAGATAAATTATGATGGGGACACAAAATAAGTACATTTTTAAATTTATCTCGCGCTTCATGAAATGTTGCTCCCGGTTCAGTTTGAAAAGACATAATTTGTTTTCTATATTCTGAAAGAGATGCATGTTGATAAAATTTACCCATAAACAAATCATATAATTGAGTCCATGTATAAACACTTCTTGGTGCTAGATTCATAAGCCATCTTCTCGCCGCATCTTTTAATACACATTGAAAATGTCTCATTTTTATTTGATCTTCAGTTAAACCACCTTATGGAAAATTATCAGTCATAAAATCATATTCCTTAACAAAAGTTATTGGATCTTCAGATGGCAATCCATGGAATGAAGGCAACATGTTATAAAAATGACCTTTAAGTTCAAAGTTTCTTACCGCTTCTGGTAAAACTAAACATGATGGTGTTATATTCAATATGGGGCGACCATAATAATTTATAGTTCTTTGATTGATTACTACTTCCATATTTCTATCAGCATGTTCTTCTCTTATTTGATTTAGATTTACCGAAGGAACCAGATTTTTAGGATTTTGATTATTGTTGTTATCCATTGGAGGATCAACCAGAGGATCCTCTCTATCGAGTTGTTCTTGATTGACAGGCTGATTCTCTAAATTATCAGGGTCTTCCTGATTCTTTCAAAGATTATTTATATTTTGATTTAATTCTGCCAGCTTGGGATTTAGAGATCTCGACTGTGCATAAATTAACTAAAGCAAATAAAAACAAATAAAACTAAAAACTAGAAATAAAAATATTTTTGTATTTTTATTTTTTTTTAATAAAAATTGAATTTAAAAACAACGATACCAACAAACTAACTAAGCAAACTAGCTTGTCCCCGGTTATGGCCCCAAAAACTTGATCGTGTCTTATTTTAATTAATTCCTTGCAAGTGCACAAGACTATTGTAGAATAGCTTGGAAAGCAAGGGCCGAACCACAGAGACAAGAAGAATACTGGTAGCAAGTAAATCAGTAGCTATTTAAACTAAAGGGGGTTTTTATTTGTTTTATTTAAACTAATTTATTCTACTAAAACAAGAAATTAAATTAACAAAGCAATTGCAGTTATAAAGATCTGTATGGAGGAGGGAAATCTAGGATTGGGGTTTCACTTGCATCTACTCTATTGCTTATTTAAATAAAGTATCATTCAATAACTTGGGTTCGTTCACAAAAGATAGAAATAGATTGTCAAATTATAGTGCAGTCTCCATCCCAAATAATTCATTCACTCTATATCCTAAGAACAAGAGCATATGGATCATATCTGTCACTTAGGTCATATATATGAACCTGACCCTAACTTATCACTCTCATGCATCGATAAGGTCAATTTATCATGATGGTGAGTCAGTGTATGACATATGCATTTGGTTGTGCAGCTATCCGCACCTCTAGGCCTTTATTACTTGCAATTCCATTCATTTGGTCAAAGCTAGACATTAAAGGGGTTGATAAACATCATGATCAACAAGAATTGAATGAATAAAAATATATTAAGTAATAGATTCGATACAAGTTACCTCCCAATTCCTAGATTAATGGATGGTTAGTTCATCCTTGAAGATGAACCACACAGCGGGATGAAGGAATACATGAATCGATCTTCAAAATTGTAATTACAATGACTAAATTATGTAATGCAAACTAAAATCGGTATTAGAACCATTTCCTAACAATTTATAGACGTCCTTAGGCTTTGGCTATCATCTTCTATTTATATCCAAGGTGTTGTAGGGGAATAGGAGGTTCAATCCACTTGAAAGACCCGTAAGTCGGTTTCTGGGGACCTTGCGGCCACATGGTGTTTATACCTTGCGTCCGCAAGGGTCTTGAACGGGCTAAGCAACTTTCTGCCTACCTTGCGAGGGCAAGGCCTTGGAGGCTTACGGCCACAAGGTGTCCAGTTTGTCTCTTTTGCATCTTTTCAATAGTTATACTTTGCACCCTTCCCCGAATTCTTCAATAAAATCTCTATAAATCTCATAAGTTCACCTAAAACCCTGAAACTCACAACATAGCTCAAAAACACATATTAGTAGCCAAAAGCCTCGTGGAATTGCTATTTCTAAGTCATAAAAATACCCGATATAGACGTATAGAATACGTCTATCAGGCACCACCCACAATGGAAGTGGGGGCGGCTCCCAAAGTGGCCATAGACGGCGCCAAGGGGTCCTAGGGCAATCCCAGGGGCTTTTTTCGTTTTGATTTTTGGCACTTTGGCCCCCTGCATTTCACTGTTTTACGCATTATGCTTTTGCTTTTTGCGTTTTCGACCCTGTAACTTGACATTTGTTAGCTTTTTAACAGGTCTTGATATTTCATGTTATGTTACATACCAGGGGTACGAAATTGGGGTGTCTACAGCGTGGTGATTATGTATTTTTATGCACGGTCGTCGTTCTCTAAATCCAATCATGGCAAATCTCTACGATAATATAAATAATTTAGGAAGAAATCCTGCTAACCTTGCAAACCAGAGTAATGCAGGAAACGTAGAAGAGCCTTGGGCCAATCCATTGGCTCCTCTAAATAGAAATATGGGAGACCAACAAGTAATTCCAAACATGACCGTCAATGAAGTTCCACGAACCATGAAAGACTTCGTACGTCCGACAATAGATTTTACTCCTTCTTGTTTAGTCTTGCCAGATACAGTGAGAAATTTTGAGTTTAAAGGGAATTTTTACAACATGTTGCCAACCTTTCATGGTTTGGCTACAAAAAATCCTTTGTCCTTTATGCAAGAGTACATTCACATAACACAAAATTTTCCTTTAGGAGGATTGATAGAACAACAGTTGCAAATGTGTTATTTCCAGTGTACCCTATGAGACGCAACAAAGAAATGGTTTATGAGTTTAGCCCCTAGGAGCATACATACTTGGAAGCAACTCTATGATGTGTTCATTGCAAAATTTTATAAACATTCCTCTCTGTGTTAATTTAGAAAAATGATTGTGAACTTTGCACCGGAACCTGGAGAATCATTCCATGAAGCATGGGATAGATTTAAATCTTTACAACTGTCATGTCCTCACCATAACCTTACTCAAGATGTGATTGTTTGAAAATTTTATGACTCGCTCCCTCCTCATCTCCAAACTATGGTGGATAGTGTTGTTGGTGGGTCAATTCATTAATTGACCCCGATGCAAGAAAATGAATTATTTGAAATGTTAGGATCTAGTTCTCAACAAAAGAGTGTTAGGAATAAACCTAAAAGTCTTTATGAGATTCAAAGTAATTTCAGGTCAAATGAACCATGTGCGTTAGAAGCTGCTAATGCAAAGATTGCAGCTTTAGAAGCTTTAGTGGCCAAAGCAAATATAAATAATATTTATGATGGTTGTTCTGTTTGCGGAGATAATTCTCATGCTACTAATGGTTGTCCTTTTAGTGCACAAATGCATGCTTATTCTGAACAGGTAAACTCAATGAATTTGTATCAACCAAGGCAAAAGAACGATCCCTAATCCAACACGTACAATCCAGGTTGGAGAAATCATCCAAATTTTTCTTGGGGAGGTAACAAGCCATTACAACCAAAAGCTCCACTTCATGCGTATGGTCATGGAAATTGGAATACAATTGGTAATGTACAAGGCAGTAGAAATAATCAGGAATTAATGAACTCCATGAATGCTGGCATACATAGAATAATGACTCAAGTTGGGTAAATGGCCAATGAAATAAAAGAACTCAAAGGACGTGAGTATGGGCAACTACCCAGTCAAAATGAGCAAGCTAAATCTATTACTACATTGCGTAGTGGTAGAACAATTGGTAAAGAGGTAAGTAGTCATGTCCCCTTGTCGACTCGGGACAAAGAAAAGGAAAGCGAGACAATATAAGAAACATGTGATTTAGGTGAAAATGAAAAGGAGGAAACTCTTGATGAAGAACCTTACATAACACCTAAAACATATGTTCCTCCTATTCCATTTCCTGGCAGATGAAATTTAAAATGGATAGACAATTTACAGAAATTTATAATATGCTTTCCAAAGTCAATATAGATATGTCTTTATTAAATGTGATTAAAAACATTCCATCTTATGAAAAATTCTTTAAAGATTTGAATTCTAGGAAACATTGATTTGATAAAGATTAGAAAATTATTATTTCAGAAAATGTTAGTGCAGTACTTCAACAGAACCTTCCTCCTAAGTTAAAGGATCTTGGTAGTTTTAATGTTGAAATCACCTTAGGAGATTCAAAGAAAGTAAAAGCAATGTTGGATTTAGGTGCTAGCATTAATTTAATGCCTTATTCATCATATAAACACTTAGGTTTAGGAGAATTAAAGCCAAACTCAATGTCTTTACAATTGGTTGATTGTTCTGTTAAACACCCTTTGTGTATTGTGGAATATATTTTAGTGCAAATTGACAAATTGATAATGCATATAGATTTTGTGGTTCTTGAAATAGAAAAACAGATTACAAGTTATCATGGCGCCCCCCTTCTTTTAGGAAGACCTTTTATGGCTACTGCTACTACTGTTATAAATGTGAAAAATGGTAAATTATCAATGACTGTTATGGGTGAAACCGTAGAATTATATGTTTTTGATGCAATGAATAAACCCAATGATATGAATGCATGTTTTGCTATTGATGAAGTTGAAACTTTAACTACTAAAAATTTAGATCAAGAGATTAAGTCGGATAAATTAGAAGAAGTATTGATTTGTTTAGGTGGTAGTGAAGATGATGAAGTCATTGAATTGACACAGCTACTTGAGGAAAGTGAAGAGATTATAACTAAGGAAGCCCCTAGAGATCCCTTAGGTCATTTCAATGACAAGTTGGTCCCATCAATTCAATCTCCACCAGTGTTAGAACTGAAACTTCTCCCGTCTAATTTGAAATATGCTTTTCTAGGTGAAAATGATACTTTGCATGTGATAATTTAGTCAAGTCTCTCTGAAAGTCAAGAAGAAAAATTAATTAAAGTGTTAAAAGAATACAAGAAAGCTATGGGATTGACCTTAGCAAACTTGAAAGAAATAAGTCCCACCATGTGTATGCATAAAATTCATCTTGAAGAGGTTGTCAAACCTTCTAGAGAACATCAAAGAAGATTAAATTCACACACGGAAGAAGCTGTGAGAAAGGAAGTTATTAAATTGTTAGATGTCAGTATTATCTATCTTATTTCTAATAGCAAGTGGGTAAGCCCAGTTCAAGTAGTACCAAAGAAATCCAGTATCACAGTGGTTAAAAATGACAATGATGAGCTAGTTCCTACTAGGACAATTACGGGTTATAGGATGTGTATTGATTTAAGGAAGCTTAATGCAGCCACTAGAAAAGATCATTTCCCGTTACCTTTTATCGAACAAATCCTAGAAAGACGAGCATGTTATGAATATTATTGTTTCCTCAACGGACTTTCATGATAAAACCAAATCCCCATAGCACCCGAGATCAGGAAAAGACTACATTCACGTGCCCTTTTGGAACGTTTTCTTATAGACAAAGGCCTTTTGGTGTATGTAATTCCCCAGCCACGTTTCAAAGGTGCATGATCTCAATTTTTTCGGATCTTGTTGAAAATTTTGTAGAAGTTTTTATGGATGATTTCTTTGTCTTTGGAGAATCATTTGATAAATGTCTTGAGAATTTAACACTAGTGCTAAAACAATGTTGCAAAACACATTTAACCCTTAGTTGGGAGAAATGCCACTTTATGGTTAATCAACCCTAAACCCTAAACCCTAAACAGGGAAAAGTGACTCCAGTGTGATAAGTAGTGAAGGGTGTGTGCAAGGTTATGGTGTGGCGACCCATCACTACCATGAATCTCACAATTCATGACGGCGATGTATCGTTGACCATCGAGACAATTCACGTATGCCAGCTGGACTAATGGTATGCTAAGTAGATATTTACTTGTCACACAAAATCAAGTAAGGAGCGAGTTTGACAAGATTGAACTTGTCCAAGTCAAGTAGATGTTTACTCACGTAATAAATCAAGTAGGGAGCGAGCTCGACAAGAGCGAACTTGTCCAATGAAGTAGGCATGTTACTCTACGATATACAAGTCAAGCATGATTTTACATAGAGAGTCTAGGTTGATGTATTCTGTAAATTTATCTTTGAATAAATTTCAGATGTTCTTTCACATTGTTTATCTTTCAATATTCAACCTTCACTCCTCTATGAGCTTTTATAAACTGATTGATCTTTTGAAAATCTATCCTCTCATGTCTTCTTAAACCTACATTTGGAAGAAGGATTAAGTGTGGTGTTGTTCTGAACATATATTCGTGTACAGCCACTTAAGACTTCCTCACTAAATCTAAGCCTTACAATTTCCGCTGCTTAAACTCTTTAATCAGGATTTTGATTTACTTGCAGTTCGCCAGCAGAGGTCATTACTTTGCTAAGAGCAAGTCTGCTGTTCAGTACTACCATCAGACATGCTCATTGTGTCGACTGCCCATGCCTTTAAAACCTACACTTTATGAATTCAAAAAGAAAAGTTTTAATAGGTATCATAGGCTATTCACCCCCCCCCCCTTCTAGCTATTTGAGCATCATTATGGACCAACACCTTGTCTATGTCGAGTCACCAAAGTGGAGCATGTCTCTGGATCCTTTATGTCGCATTTGTTTGATGAGAATTGACATATGAGACCTTTGTCGCAGAATTGAGAGATACTCAACAAATTATGATTCAAACCTTCTACTAGAGATACTTTTCCAATAGAAAGGTTTCCACGAATGATTGATCCGTAGCCAGTGGTGCTTCCTTTCGCGTTGTCACCAAAAATAATAGGAGGACCTTCAGCTTCAGATATATTTGAAAGAAGACTTGAGTTCCCAGTCATGTGTCAAGAACATCCACTGTCCAAGTACCATATGTCTTTCTTTTCTGAGCTTGTATCAGTCATGAAGCAGACCTGTCATTAAGAGATGAAAAGATCATGGTCCCCTTTATTTTCTTTTTAGGTGCAGAGGGTTAACAATTTTTCGGAACCCATACTTGCCTAACTTTTGGGATAGAAAATCCAATAGGCATTATGATGGATTTCAGTAGGCATTCATAGAACAAATGGCCTAAACATTTGCAAAAATTACAACGATGGAAATTACAAATGTCGTGTTGAGATAGCTGGATTTTGGCAGATTTTTGAACATTTTTCTTTTTGCAGCAGCCTTTGATTCAGCAGACTTGTTGATAGCAGGTTTAGAAGGCTCTATATGAGTTTTCTTGAGTCTGTAATCAGCAGTCCTTGCTTTAGCATGTCTGTTGTTAGTAGACTTAGACACTTCATACATTTTGTCTTTAATCTTAGTGTCAACAGTCTTGTGAGCAGCATCACCATTAGTTGTGCTTTTGATAAATCTGATTGGTTTGGGCAGATTCTTTATGGGCCTGGAAACAGCAACCTTTGCTTTAGCAGAGGAGCTGGAGAAAGGTCTTTGTGAGTCTACACAGCCTTTAGCAGACTTTTCACCATCATATGATTGCTTTGCTTTAGATGCATTACTGGTCTTAATAGCTTGAATCTTAGGGTATTTGTAATGAATGGCAGCATAACCAATCCCTTGTCTACCCTTAATAGGCTATTGATAATATACAAGAGTATCATCAATTTGCATAGAAGAGTCTTCTGTTTTCTGTTCAGAGGTTGTGCCAGAAGTGTTTTCATTGAAACCTAGCCCAGTTTTATCTACAGTGGGCTTCTGGTCTCCAAGAATTTGATCAAAAGCAACCTTTGAGTTATTCCATGAGTCGATGGTCTTTTGTAATTCATCTTTCTTAGTTGATAGCTCTTTGGCATGACCAATGAGGCACGCAACCTTTTCATTGAGAAACTTGTTCTCTTTTTTTAACTTGATATTCTCCTGCTGGACTCCATTGAGAGTTTTTTATTCGGTTTCCAGCATGGATTTATCAGTTCCCAGCTTCTCATGGCTTTTAGCTAACTTTACATAAGTCTTTCTAAATTCATTGAATTCCTCAAGCATGTCTTGAGCATCCTTGAGAATTTCTTCTTTAGAGGGCTCTTCAGAATGTTGTTCTATATTAGCTTGGAAAGGAGAATACTTGGCTTCACTTTCTGAGTCATAGGTGGGAGGTGACTCTAGAGCAACGAGGCAAATATGTGCCTATTCAGTTGAGTCATCATCATCCTCATCAAAACCAGTCTCAAACCAAGTGGACACTTGGTTTTCTTCTAAGTCCTCAGCCAGCAGACCCCTATGTTTTGAAAATGTTTTAGAGGGTCGCCTTTTGTAAGTTTCATATTTCGGCTTAAGACATTTATAAGCAAAATGACCTGGCTTCCCGCAATTGAAGCAAATTAGCTCATCGTCTTGTGAGCTTTCAGCAGTCTTTCTAAAAGACTACTTTGTTTGCATTCTTCTTCTTATTAAACTTTGAGAACCTTTGAAATTTCTTAACGAACATAACAAATTGTTCGTCAGAAAGAATTTCATTTTCATTTGAAGAAGAGGAAGTAGATGGTTTGTTTTCTGGAACAGAAGGTTCTTGAGAAATTACAGAAAAAGAAGGAAGTTTAAAATGTTTGTCCTGTTCTTGAGCTTTAAGAAGTTCTTGCTTATAGACTGTTAAACTCGCATACAGACTTCGAAGATGCATGGAGTTTAAGTCTTTGGAATCTTTAATAGTTGTGGTTTTAACATGCCACAAACTTCCCAAGGAAGCTAAAAATCTCATATTAACTTCCTTAACGCTATATTCTTTACCTAAGGAATAACAACTATTTACTACCTCACAAAATCTATCGTAGGCTTGACGGAGTGTCTCTTTTGGATCTTTTCTGAAGGAATCAAACTGTTGAATATAGTTGTATTTTCTGTTATCTCTTGTGGGAAGGTCTCCTTCCAGATATTCCACAAGAGCTTCCTACATTTCTTTTGTAGTTTTACACTTGATTATTTATTGATATGTGCTTGTGTCAACAGAGCTGGATATTATGTGTATGGCCTTGCTATCGAGTTCAACAAGCTTCCTTTCTACATCAGTCCATTCATTTATGGACTTGGGCACTTCAGGTGGTCCATCTCCTACTTCAACAAGTAGATTTGGCTTCATTGGAATATGGGGACCTGTTTGAACACATTGTCATAAGCGATTGTCAATAGAATTCATGTATCTCATAACCTTGTCTTTCCATACTTTGAAGTGACCTTCATCCAATATTGGGACGTAGTTGGTATTCGAGGTAAGAAGCAAATAGTGAGCCATAGGATCTATTCTCAAGAGGTTAGTCTCGGAAAAACTAGTTTTCAAATAATTAGGCTCTGATACCAATTGTTGGTCCCAAATAGGCTCAATCTAGGCTAGAAGGGGGGGTTAAATAGCATAGATGTAGTTTTAAAAATGCTTTAAAATCCTTTCTAAGTGATTTCTCCTTTTGAAAATTAACCGACTCTTAATGAGAGTTAGGGCAGCGGAATTAGGAAGATAAAGCTAAAGCAGTTTAGAATAAGTTCAGAAAAGGTAAAGGGTAATAGTTCAATCAAGATAATGCACGAGGATGTAGAAGTGGTTCGTACTTTAAAAAGTACTACGTCCACTACCAAAGTGGTTAGCTTTGGATTTTGAAAGGTGCACTTGTTTATCCACTAGGTGAGAAAGATAGATCTCTAATCGATCGTGTACAAAATAGTTTTTCAACCAAATGTTTAATGATGAGAGAAACAATCAATGAATAATTGTTTTCTCAAGTGCTAAAGTAAAAAACAATTAATGGCAAACTAGAAGAAGCTGGTAATGAATCGTGACAGGCAGATTTGTAGCTTCAGGAAGTTTGTTGAAGTGTTAGTTCTTGTCCTTTGATCTCTTGAATGCTTGAGTATTGAATGCGTAAGAGACTAAGAGATATATATATTGTTAAGATCTTCAAGACTTGAATATATACTCCGGGAGATCTTCAGGACCGTTGGATTTGAGATGGAAAGGATGTATCCAACGTTATAATGCATTAAATGCAATTTGGCACTTTGTGGAATGAGTGTGGCGAGGCTGTCATCAAAGATACAGTGTTGCAGGGGCTCATACCAAATAGAGTAATTTTGCAGCTTGCAGGCGTTACAGCTTGAAAGTCTTCTTAGCCAAAAGAGGTAATGTCTTCGGACTTCGTGATTCAGACAATAGAGTGGACATATAGTCTATACAACTATCTAGAGTCAGATAAGGAGATGGTTGACCTTTTTGGGGGGAAATCTGATGAATGAAATAATATCTAGATCAAATAATATATAATCTAAATCCACATGTTTGGCTGAGCTTCGTTATAGAGCTGAGTAGACTTGGAAGTCTGCTGGTGAGATGTGCTTTCAAGGCTGCTATTAAAGCCTACTGGTCCACGCCTTTTGAGAAACTAACACTAAACTATTCTATTACATCTTTGATTCTAAAGACAGTTGACACACTAATCGGTACGCAGACCTTTTGGCCACTGTACAATAGAATTAAAGGATGACTTAACCAAATCTAGAACCCATGAGGGTCAACGGTCTCGGTAGATGTGCCCTTCGTGCTTGGGATTGTGATCTTGGTTATTTAGATTGGTACCGGGAGCGTTCACATGTAGTCGTCCTGCCCCATGATAGACGATCCAGATACGTTAACACCACTACGACTGACGCCGTTGTAGCCAACTCAAATGACAGGACATTGGGAGTTGTGACCACTATGATTGATCCCATAGTGTGGCGCTGGAGATCCGGTGGCCGATCTATACTGTATGAGGATTTGGGCTCATTACTTGATAGAGTTCATACTGATTATAAAATGTCCACTGATGACGTAGGGCCTCATAGGAGGCAACAAAGTGATCTCCATTGTCGATTTATGTTTTTTTCTTTTTAATGTTATAACTAGTAAAACAGTTTTTAATATTTGTGGTTATGACATTTTAGCAAACCTTCATTGAATTCGTGTATCTTTTTTAATCTTATTATCTTATTCCATACTTTGTATAGTATATGACATTTTATAGCAACATAAAAGAAGCATTAGCAGAACCTCAATATCATACATAATTTAAAGTTACATAACTGAAGCATCATTAAAAATAGATAATTAACCAAAATGAAACGTTCAAATACATGTTTTTTAATATAATACAATCAGAACTACTTCAAATGTATACTGACAGAACTACCAATAACTCTAGATGTGCCTACAGATTCACTATATGAAAGTTGTTGATTAATATAAAGTAATTTTCACGCATTAGCAGAGACGAGCAATTATGGTCCCAGACCCACGACACAGCTGCTAATGGGTAACCATCACGTAAAAAAACTTACAAATAAATTGAGATGATGTCAATAAATAATTTAAACCAAATAATATGTGAACCAATGGTAAATACGTGAAGTAAAGCAATCGAAATCAAACCTGAATAAAGTGGTCACCGTTTACTCTTCTGATACAAATAATATGTGGATCATTTTGGGGTGCGGTCCTTAATGGTAAATACGTATAGCAATGTTTTTTATCTAACACCATGAAAGCAATGTTGTAATATGATGGCACCAAATGACCCATATCATTTGCATCAAACCAATATGCCTTGGGAGCACTAATGTCGTTGTATTGGAGACTCGCGTTCACTTTAGTAACACGATTATTTTCAATTAAGACAAATTAAGACACGTGATTACAACTCTGGTTTGACATCAACTCCATCAACAAGTTTGCTCGAACCCTATTCCATGACTCCTCACTTTTATTGATGAACCACTACGACACGAAACCGCAATGATCGTCACCAATGATATTCATTTGTGGCCGTGGCCAATATGAAACTTGAAAGTAAAAAGATTAATCGACATCTTTCCTTAGCCGTAGGCTGTAGTGAATGTGGGAGGTTGTTGTGATGGATCAACCTCGTATAGAAATCCTTGGTCACAAGGGGAACATCTATCTATCATTGACTCCACGCTCAAACAAACTCGGATCACGCTAGGTTGATTTTGAATTTTTGACCTTCGCGGACTTCGGATGACCACGAGTGCGAGACTCATCCCGTGGAACAATTAAGGAGTTTGTTCTCGCCTCTTTCACCTCCATCATTCTTTTAATGATTAACAACTTTTCTGACTTAGGAGCGTTCTCATAATATTCACGAATCTCATCATACGTGTTATTGAATTGATTGTCCATATCCAGCTTCACTGAAACTTCAACATTCTCAGGAGTAGGTAACATATCTAATTTTCTCCAAAATGAATCAACATGATCAAGGGGAATTGGTATGTCATTTCTCTTATACTCAACAATCTCATGACGACAAGGCAACCCGCATGTCTTCGAAGTACATAACCACACAACAACATGTCTATATAACCATCTTCTGGTATATTGGTTATCTCATTGTATTTTAGAAGAACCACTGTAAGGCTTTTCATGAATGACACCTTGATTACAATGTGAGATGTCTCAATGAGGGTGTGCAAATGTCTCCAATATGTCTCAAAGTCACCTTGACTTGATTTCAACTGTCTTTTCAAAACTGCATGTTGACTTTCCACCATGAAATAAGATACAATTAATATTTGTATTTCATGAAAAAATTTATAGAAAACAATGAAATATTGACAACATTTAAATACATGTTTGTTGTGTTGTTGTCGAAATGCATTACATTATTCGTCCGCACCGACACAAATCTTTCCTTGTCGGTTATCCATTGCTTAATGGTACTCAACTGCAGGATAATCAATAAAATCCAAGCTGAAATCTCTTAAGGTATTCTTCATATGCTGTCTCATTTTTTGTATCCACCAAAAAATTACAACATATGCTAAATTGATTTCATTGCACTTTTGTGCGAAAGTATTTCTTACAATTCACAATGATGTTTTTGTTGATATACCACCAACAAAGGAAGTGTTGTGAGGTAGGCAAAGTTACCTTGATTGCATTCATTAACGCAAGATTTCTGTCAGTTACTATCACAGTTGGTAAGGAGGATTGATTCATCTAAGCTTTCAAGATATCAAGCACTCAAATGTAGTTATCTTGCACCTCTGACCTCATATAGACAACTCCAACAAAAAAATGTCATATTTGTCGACGTGACACCAACAATCTCCAACAAGAGTAAATTATATTTGTTTGCCTTGTAAGTGCAATCAATGAAGAGAACCTTGGGAAAATAATGCAATAGCGCAACGCTCATTGGATGAGCAAAGAACAAATCTTGAACAATGTTAGTTTTCTCACATCTCCTATGATGGTAGTAATATCCATACTCCATCAATTTTGTCACAAGCTGCTGCATTTGCGATCGACCATCACGCTCGAAAATTTTATTCTTCGTACGAGTGTTGTAAATAGTCTGTATTAAAGACTTATTACTTTAAACTTCTCATATAAACCTTGCAAAATGTCCTTGGGCCTCAAATTGTCATGTGACATGTCAAGAAAATAAGTCTTCTCCTGGTCGTCTGATAATCGACCAACAAATGAGTGGCCATGCATGTGAGGGGTCTTGGCATGATTATGCAACCCACATTCAACCTGAAGTTCACATACTCCCTCACATAATTGTATGCTCTTCAAACGAAATGAACAACCATATTTTTTCGATCCATGTTCTCTCTTGCTATCCTTTGTTACTTTACTCGAATCATCATCCTTTTTTTGACAAGGTTGCCCACCAAGTTCACACCCCAAAGTCAACCGAGGTCCTCTATTTGCCATACCACTATCAGGCCTAGTAATTACTATCACAAGCTCATTCTCCCTTCCGGTAGCATGCACCCAATCAAACAAATTATCACAAGATGAAAAATATTAGGGGTGGCAATTTGAGGTATGACACGATTGACCGACACGAACACGACACGAAATTATAAGGTTTGGGCTGGGGCTTATCGGGTTCGGGCTGTTATAGGGCCAACACGATAAGACTAGAGCTGTCAAAACAGACTTGCGGGACGGGTTTACCCACACGGCCTTTGAAAAGCCCACTATGAAAGCAGGGCGGGGCGGAAAGCCCACGAACATAACGGTCTGAAAACTCTAGCTCAAACCGCCCTGGTAGGTCGAGCGGGCAAAAGCAGGCAAGCCCGCAAAAAATGGGTTTATTTACCAATATACACCAATTAGGCAAAAATACCCATATACACCAATTAGGCAAAAATTCAGACTCCAGTCATATACCAATATACATATACCACCAATTATACCAATATACACATACCACCAATTATACCAATATACACCAATTATACTACCAATATACCAATAATATTTTACTAATATACATATACTACCAATATACCAATATACAATAGATAGATATATGATACATTAAATTTCTGACTTAAGAGCAAAATTTGGAATTAAATCAAACGGTTTGTGGACATAGTTTGGCATCATTTAAAAAATTAAACATAAAAATTATCATACCAATAAAATTATACATCCGTAAAAAAATGCCACCATTTTGAACAAAGCTTAACCTAAATCACCAAGAAGATCCCCAAAATATGAGGGAGCTTTTTAATTTCTGTTATCCTATTATAGAACAACAGCTACTAGTGTATTTGAAGTTGGATGGAAACTAGTATGGACTACTTGCCAACCATAGAGTTGCATTAAAATCGAATTAAATAGAAGAATGAAAAAGTAGAAATGGAGGCCGGATCTGGAAGCAACAGGACTAGAGGCTGGAGCGCAGCCGGATCCGGAAGCGTGGACGGCGATTCGACGAAACGTAAAGGCCCGAGGCGGAAAGACGGCTGTTGGCTACTCGGCGTGGAGATCTGGATCACGGTGAGTCGGTGACTTAGTGGAGGGACAAATCATGAGCGGTTGTCGCCGTGAGCCGAAGACTTGAAGAGTCTTCACTCTTCGATCTTCACTAGTAAGACAAGTAGACGACGGAGGAGTGACAGTGAGGACTCAGAAAGTCTCGAGAGAAGCGGACAGTGAGATGAGATGAGAATGAGACAGTGAGAGAGTGAGAGTCTTCAGTTCTTCACCCTAACCTAACCTAACCCTTAGTGCCTTGAACCTGATGCCCTCAACAGTCAACTACTCAACGGATGATGCGGGATGAAAATTGAAATGGCCAAATGGGCCTGGCCGCTTGATGATATAACTCAATAAGTTATAAGTTATTACTTATTAAGTTATAACTTATAACTTAGTAATAGATTAATAGTAATTAGTAACTTACAAATTATAATACAAGTCCAGAATATGCGGGCTACCACGGGCAAAGCCTGAAAAGCCTGCATCCTAATGGGTATTGAATACACCCATTGACCCACCACTAATAGGCGGGCGGGCATGCCGTAAATGCTTTTGCCCTATTTGACGCCTCTAGATAAGACACGATAAAAATGTGTTGTTATCGAACCGACTTGATAAGTCTAAGATACACGATAACTAAAATATATATGTTTTTAAAATATATTTTTTAAATTTACTAGGGGTTACTCACTTCTTTCGAACTATTTTCATGATTATTTCATAATTTTATCATTTGAAAATTTATGACTTTTAAACTACTTGACTATTTATATTGATACCAGCGAGTTCTAACTCTACTAGTACTGTTCATTTCTCCTAACGGAGAGGTTGGATGTTCAAGTCTCACTAGAGACACTCTGGACTTTACAACTCTCAATAGAGAGGTCGGGTGTTTAAGCCTTTTCAGAGGCATCGTTGTTATTAAAGTCTTATCCAAAGGTCCCATTTAGCTACTCACACCATTTGTTCGAGTTACACCAAAGACATCATATATATATAATTGTAGCCTTTCAAAGTATTAAAATAATTAAAAATTAAGGGTTGGGTACGGCCTATGTCCCCTCCAATCTTTTTTTTAAAGACTATTTATATTGATAAATTTTCAAAATATATATTAAAAATCAAAATTATATAGTTTATAATGTTTATTGGGCTTAACGTGCTT
This sequence comes from Codonopsis lanceolata, assembly GCA_013146195.2. Classification (NCBI taxonomy): domain Eukaryota; kingdom Viridiplantae; phylum Streptophyta; class Magnoliopsida; order Asterales; family Campanulaceae; genus Codonopsis; species Codonopsis lanceolata. The sequence goes on along the minus strand of JABEVN020000649.1, from coordinate 5,614 downwards.
AACAGGCCTGACTAAATAAATAGTTTTTTTTGCTTATCGTGTCTATCGGTCGGTGGTCGTGCTTTTCGTGTTTTTATCGTGTCGTGTTCGAGTTTTAATATTAGGCACGATAGGCTTATCGTGACGTGTTCGTCTTTGTTATCGTGTTGGCCGATAACGGCCAAAGACGACGATTAGATGCCACCCCTAAAAAATATGAGTGATTTATGAACACATTACTGTAATCTATAACAATCTGTTATTGAAGAGGAATGATCACATCATTTACAAAATGACATTGTACTCAGTAGGAAACGTGTTTGCTTCCTGAAATATAAACAAAAAAACTTGTTAAAAATTTATGATTATGCACTGTTCGGCCAGTGTGGGGATGTGAGTTTGTTAGGCCTAGATGGGATGAACAGATGTGAGTGTGTTCGGTCAAGATGAGATGAACAGATGTGAGAGTGTTCGGTCATGCTGAGCTAGGCTGAGTTGAACATAAGCGTTGGTGTTCGGTCGAAGTGTGGTGAACACCCTCTGAGATATTCGATCAGTGTTGGACGAAAATCCTTAAGGGTGTTTATCACACCAGAGCCGAACAATCGTAATACTCAGCTCGATTTTTTATTTTTTTTTACAAAAAACCAAATTTTAATCGAATAAAGTGAAAGGAATACTTACATTACCCGATCTGATGCCTTTTTTATGCTCCTTGTAATTTTTTTTTTCACAATGTGATTATGTTTAGGATTAGTTTTGAGATAATTTTGGATATTTTTTTTTGGAAGAGGAATCAAGGCTTCGTTACAATCTGCTACATGCATTTGTTTTGGGAGTTGGGGTCTAAATATAAAACATATAAGGGTAATATAATAATTTGAATGAGGGTGTAGAGATTAATTTATGGGGTGTAATGTCTAGAAGGATATATTAGATTAGGGGTGAGCTTGATTCGGTTCGGTCCATTTTTTTGGAAGAAAAAAAAAGAAAATCGGAACTAGACCAATAGTCCGATTCTCAAAAAAATTAGAACATGAACCAACCCAATATGCATGAAACCAATACATTGGTTTGGTCCAGAACCAATCGAAGAGGTACGAGAACCAGGACCGGACCAATACTATGATTTTTACTTTTAAATGTTTAATTAATACAAATACGTTTTAAAATTTTAAAGGTTTAAACTTGAAAAAAAATAATTAAAAAACCCTACCCAACCTTGCACAGTTTATGTGTTAGCTAACCCCTGCCAAGCTCCATCTCCATCATCTTCTCAAATTTCTAACCTCTCAATACATATTTGATCAAACATAACTATCTATAGAAACAGTTAATGCAGCACAAATAGAATTTGACCCCATGTTTCTAATTTTTGTAATATAAGAATATAAAAGAAGATAAGCATGCTCTTAAAATCAAATTAGGGACTGAAGAATGAAAAATTTGAAGTGATCATGGTGTCCATTTACTTGATTAGATCACACTCTCTGAACGGAAATAACCTTTTATATTCGGGGATTTAGGGCTAGGAAATTAATGGTTTATATATATATATATATATATATATATATATATATATATATATATATTTACACACACATACATAATTATATATTAAATAAATAACATATTGAGTTGGTTCGGTCCGGTTCTGTGTATTTTTGGTTCGAGAATTGAGACCGACTCAAATGACCGATTTAATGAAAATTCAGACCCAGAACCAAACCAAAGTATTGGTCGGATCCATTTTTGATTGGTCCGGTCCGGTTCCATTGGTTCGGTCTGATTCTAAAAAAACTCCTACACACCCCTATAATTAGATCATTTCACTTAATAATATTTTTGTAATTATTTCAAATAAGGTGTAGAAATATGATTTTGGTGGGGGAGGCTATCCCTTCCCATTTATACAATATATAATATATAATATATAAATATAATATATAATACAGTATAATTTTTTTATATATATACAAACTACTCCCTCGTTCAAACCCAAACGAATAGAGAGAACTTTTAGAGCGACGAAAATGGTGGACGAGCTAGCGAAATCTTCAATCACAGATGCCCAAATCAACAAATCGAAGGTCCGACCCGGCGACGAAGTAGAGCTAGAGGAAGGTGAGATCACTCCCGGCGACGACGGTGATACGTCGTCCTCGTCGGTCCCAGCAGCCATAACCCAACATCCACTGGAACACTCGTGGACTTTCTGGTTCGACAACCCTGCCGCTAAGTCGAGGCAAGACCCTTGGGGCGTTTCCATTCGCCCCATCTATACTTTCTCCACCGTCGAAGAGTTCTGGAGGTAATCCCACGATTTTATCTGTTTGATTTTCCCGATCGATTTGGCGCTTTTTATGATTTCGTGAATTAGGGTTTATGGTGTGCTTTATATGTGTGAATACGTGCGTGTGATTTCTTTGCCTCTGTTTGTATTGTCTCTCTACCTTACTAAAAGCTCATGAAACACAAATGAGATTGTGAATTTGGTTATCATCAGGTAGGTTTTTGTTTCTCCTTCCGTTCCACCCAAAGAGTCCGCCTATGAAAATTCTAAAAGTTAAGACATAACTACAAAAATATTTAAGGACGGTGGAGATGTTTATAGCATATGGGAGGGTAAAGTAAAAACTTATGGAGATTGTAATTTTTGAAAGTTGACTCTCAATTGAAATATCTCAAAATAGAACGGTGGACTCTTTGCATTGAGCGGTTGGAGTCTTTCTGTCCTGTTTAATTAGCTTGAAAATGAGTGACTTTGGAAGTCAAGTGCTTAAATTTTCAGAAAAAACATGAATTGAATCAGGAATTTGGTGATAGTCAGCTACCCCGCGCCCCTCCCTTTTGGTTAGCTTGAAATTGAGTGAATTTGAAAGTCAATATAAGGGTATAATGCCAGATGTTTTCGGAATTCATATCTAATTGTTAAGATTCCCATTTCCCAATAGTTTCATGTCTACATAGTATATAGATAGATAAGGCTCGTATATGAATGATGCATTTCTGAAATATTTCATGGTGTCAATATACATGTCGAGGACTTCGACTCAATATTATTTAGGAGTATTTTTTAGAGTGATATATTATGATTCTTGTTCTATGCAAGATAGTTATCCGATGACATCAAATGGGAGTTTGATCCACGATTCTTGAGTAATTTTCATATTTTCTTTGGAAATACAAAATGGCCACACCAAAGTTGGCAATAGGGTTTCTCTCTCTCCCCATATATATATATATATATATATATATATATATATATATATAATTTTAAATTTTTTTCGTTCGAATTTCTTTAGAACATATTTTAGTTTTGCTTTGGTGGGAGAATTGTGTTTTACAAGTGGTTCCTTCTTGAGTTGTGCATATATGAAGTGTGAGGAATAACATGTGCAATTCAAGTTGGAATGGTGAGGAGGTCATATTGTAGATAGAGTTGGCAATGCTCCTGTTGAATGTAAGGAGAAAGAAGACAGTAGAAGAGAATTGTGAGAAGCCGTAACCTAATATCAGTTAGGTAAGTCATATATATATGTTACTAAAAATACATTATACATCAAGACCCCCAAACATATATCTTAAACCAAATCATAGTTGTCAAAGGCGAGCGCCTCAGGCGAGAGGCGAGGCATTGGCGTCTCAAAGGGTCTGGGCGAGGCGATGAGCGACTGAAGATGCAGGGCGTACGCCTTTGGCGACTTTTCTTGAGGCGAGAGGCGCCAAAAAGGCAACTAAGGCGCTCGTTGGGTTTTTCTTGGTACTTTTTAGGTTCGGACAAACGAAATCGAGGTCAGCGTGGCCCAATTAAAAGCAGACATTGAATTAAAAATTAAAAAATAAGCAAAAAGGTGGATTTGTCAAGGTAGTATAATTTGGTCCGATCTTCGTAAAAGCAGTAATGCTACGATAAGCCGGCCAGAAGGCAAATTGTATCTTGATTCGCGTCCCTCTCCTGCGGGCGCGGGAGGGATAGTTCTTTCTATACAAGCTTACCCAACACAAGGGAGCCTTTGTATATAAACCATCAAACCTTTCATATTTTTCCAATGTGGGATAACCCATTTCCAACACTTCCAATATCATACTTTAAGCCTCAATAACTTATTCATCCAAAATCCAAATTGGACAAATAAATATAGTATTCTTATGTATTTATGGAGAAGAACATAATTCCACAATTACCCTAGTCATTGCATAAATGACTCTCAAATAAATTAGTGCCTCAAAGCCCCAATTTACTTCACTTAAAAACCCTAGTTTTCCAACACTTAGTTTCATGTATTATGCTCACTTATAACATGTTTTGTTGATATTTGTTAAGTTATATACTTAAATGTATTTTCTAACTATTTTTTCCGTGGCGCCTTTTAGCGCCTTGCCTCTCGCCTCAAATTTGGACCTATCGCCTTTTGGCGCCTCTCGACTTTGACAACTATGAACCAAATAGACCCTTAATACTTCTAACGGCTCCCATTGCTAGTTTCTTTCGCTCCAGTGGTGACAATTGCTCTTGGGATATCCATTTCATTAGAAATCCGTACAATATGAACTCCTATGTCTTTTCCCTTTCTTCAGGAATCTTCCTATTGAGGATTCTATTGATTCTACTGATACATGTTTAACTTAATCCTCTGGGTTTTTATAGTAGTTCGTCTCTTTATTGTTTCTTGTTCTACTTTATTATTGCCTTGCCTTTCCCGCTTTCCGATTTCATATGGAAGGCTAATGCTCCTTTGAAAGTTAGACCTTTGTTTATTCTCATGTAGGCAAAGAAAATGGATTGAGTTGCGATATCTGTGTTTATGGCTGTTAAATTAACTGTTCGGTTCGATATTTAACTCGAGCTTGACTCAAGTAAGCCTGAGGTGCCTCGCACCAAGTTTGATCTGGGGCTTGTATTTGTTGTTCACAAGACATTTTTTATTTTTTTGATAAGTGAGTGTGACTCCTTGTTGGTATGAGGATTGGAATCATGGACCCTTTGTTGGTATTTTTTAATTTGATATATTATATTATTTTGTATGTATATGCACTGCAAAACCGAGTTGGTCATTGATTGGCTCAAGCTCAATTCCATTAATTTGACTGTGCCGATTCAAATTAAAAAAGAATCAGACTCTTTGCGATTGGCTCATGAACAACTCACAAACAAATGTGAGTCGAGTTTGGACAAGGGTTTGGCATCCCGGCTGGAGCTCGAATATTTTTTCACGAGCTTGAGAAAGGTCACCTCGGCTCTACTTGAACACACCATTTGTGTTCTCTACATACAGGCTAGTGAGGCTCATCTTCAAGACTCAAACCCTCTTTATCACTGTAATATGGCTTTCTTTGTGGGAGATTCTTTTGAAGTGTGTGATGAGTTGGGTCAGCACTTGTAGAATCGAGGAGGATTTGTGGGTTCTGAAGAGGAAGAAATTTGGAAAAGGAAAAGAGGGGGAAATGGTTTGGAACTGCACTATGTTTGCTTTTCTCTGGCATGCTTGAACCTATGGTTTGTGGACACGGTCACGAGTTTTCAGTATAGAAACGTGGTGTTGCACAAGGACCTTCAAAACATAAGACACGAGGGAATGACTATATGTGTGCGTGTATATTATATATATATATATATATATGTATGTATGTT
>JABEVN020000648.1:0-29290 GCA_013146195.2 Codonopsis lanceolata | reverse complement strand
ATTGATCTTTGAGCCTTTCATCCTTGGAATTCTATTCTTATTTCATTATTTCTATACATAGAATTCTATTGATTTAGTTTGGTTTGTCTACTACGAATTCACCGAATTAATTTGTTAGTTCTTTTAGAACTTGGAGGAATTGAAGGTGAGGAGAGTAGGTAAACACGAGGTGTGATCATTCTTTGAGTGAAACACATAAGGGGAGTGTGTGAGGTATAAACTTGTTTATTTCTAACATATTTTACGTAGGTTTCATAATGTTTAAAAGTAGGAACACCATGGAAAGTAACTTCGGATCACGGGTAGTTTGTTAGAAGATGGCTGACGATTTGATAAAATGTTTAGGGAGCAAGCAGAGGAGATGAGAGTGAGTTTTGATAGGTTGAAAGATGGGAATGAATGAAAAATTAAAATATGTTGTTAAAACAAAAGCAGTTTAGAAACATAAACATAGGGAGAATGGAGAACATAGAGGTGTTGGGTTCAAAATTCGGCCTTCTATGGTAAAATGATCCGGAGAAAGAATATTTAGAGTGGGAGAAAAGATGGAGGAAATATTTGAAGGTCATAACATTCTGAACTTAAGAAGGTTAGAGCTGTCACCATGGAACTTTATGATTATCTTTGATTGGTGGGAAGGATTAAGGGAATGGAGAATTAGAAGTAAAAGGGTCTCAAGTTGAAACTTGGGCTGAATTAAAAGGGTGATGCTGAAAATTCGATTCAGGTTCATTATTTCAAAGATAAACCTTGAGAACCAAAATCTAGAGCTATGGTTAGACATAAGGAGAAGAATGAAAAGAAAAATATTGAGGGAGGACAAAATTGAGAGAAAGAAATCTTGAAAGAATAAAGAAAGAAGTTTGAGAGGAAAGATTAGAAAGAGAAGAAAAGGCGAACAAAGGTTGAAAGAATTTCGAGAACTAATGGAGCTTGCATTCGGAGCTTCACACACATTCACCTACAACAAATCAAGTTCTTGAAGATGAAAATAAATTAAATGAGAGAAAGGCTAGTGAGGAAAAGAATATAGAAGCCTTTACAAAGGAGAGCTTGAGAGAGAGAGAAAGACTAGTGAGGAAAAGAAAATAGAGAAGCCTTCCTGAGGAGAGCTTGAGTGAAAATTTAGAGAGTTCGGCTTGTGAGAAAAGTGAGGTTTGTGAGATAGCCGAGAAAAAGGAGAGTTTATGTGAAAACAAGAGTGACAGGCCGGCTCAAGAGGAGATAGTTAGTTGTGAGATAGTCGGGCAAAAGGAGAGGAAAAATAGGGAGAGTGAGCAAAAGAAAGAGTGTGAGAGAAAAGAAGAAAGTGAGGCAAATTTTCATACTAACAAAGCTGAATTGTTATTGCCTAGTTTCATTGTTTCTCATTCACAGATTGTTCATGAGTTGAAGCCTACATCGTCTACAGAAATTGTGAGACTCAAGGTTGATTGCCAACAAGGTAAGGAGATTGTTGTAGAATCCTACACTTTCTCAAAGGTATGATCTTACTCTTTCTTGGAAAAATAAGATATGTGGTGAATTGTTGTATGATAATCACCATGATATTGATCATAAGCTCAATAGTGTAGTTGTTGAATTTGGAAAGTTACATAGTCTTGTAGACACTTCAGTTATGGGTGAGATTATTAGACCAATTAATTTATTACATGATGTACACCATAACTTTGGTGATAAATTCAGAATTGTGAAAGGTGTTGCTTTGAAAAATTTGATTAATGTTGTGAATGCCTTATTCATGAAAAAGATTGTTGGACCACCTGACTTGTTTAGGAAGTTTAAATTGCAAAATTTGGTTAGTCACCATGGTCTAAGTGATTGGAAGAAATATGGTGAATACCTTGGTGATGATTTAAAATTGACATTGCATGTGCTTAATCATTCGTATGTGGATCCATTCATTGATAGTACATTGGTTGATAAATTGATAGGATTGCATTGTGCATTACAAGTTGGAAATAAAATTCTGAATTTTGCATTAGGGAATTCTAAGTTTCATCAAGATGTGTGTTCCAAACATGTGATTATGCATGATAATATGATGAATTCTTTTGTTGCATGTCATAAGATTGTTGAAGTTTCCCATGATGCATTGATGTTTCATAAGATTTATGGATTGCATATAATTTCATTGAGGGACATAAATTATGTTAAGCATGTTAAACCTTGGAAAGGATATGAGCTTCATGCTACTAAGGAATCTAAGCATGTTTTGACTAATAGACTGATTGTTGAGCCTAAAGGATGTTTATCCTTGAGATTGCACTCTGGTTGTAATTTCTTATTGTTGCATGATTCGTTATTGCTAAATATGGATATGCAAAAGATAAAATATGTTAGATTGATCTTCAAACCTGGCGAATTTGGTTGTTGTTTGTTTCAAGTCAAAGGAATAAATGAAAAGACTTCAAACTTTGGTGATTGGAAGAAAGAGACCATAGAGTATGTAAAAATTGTTTGTAGTGAAGAAACCTTGACTTGTGATAAGTTGCTCAAAGAGCAAGGTGACTTTGGTGGTATAAAGGATTTTCATGAGAGAACATCGAGTTGTGATAACTTGATGAGTGAGATTATAAACATTGATGAATTTACTTGTCATGACGGATTTGGATACATGAGTTGGAATGCCATATTGCATATTATCTTCATATACTTATTGATATCTTTCATTGACATTCCTTATGATGATCTCGTTATGTTTTATGTTGCATATGTGATGTTGTCATTCATAGAAAATCACCGAGTAATGGAAAAGATGAAATATGTTAGGTTGATATTCGAACCCGGAGATGGGGTTTGGTTGATGCATTATATTGAAAGGGACTTCAGTCGTGCTAAATTGAGCATGATGATATGTGATTACTTGTTGAGTATGAATTGTCGTGCTAACCACTTTGATCATCTTGCATCGCGTAGTGTTGTTACATTTTTCCTACAGGTTTGGGCAAGGATCAATGTGAAACACAAGGATGGGTATGATGCCAATCAAGTTCGATTAATTCATGATCAGGAAACGTGGTTTATGTGGGCTTAGATGGAAAGCTCGTTCGAGAACAAAAAGATTTTGTGCATGGCTACAATATGACCTCTAAAGTGGATTTACGTGGTAATATTATTGTAAGTTCATACTTTTCGGTTGCTAATTCGCGTCCATTTGATGTAGGTCCAGATTTGAGGACAAATCTTTTTGAAGAGGGAGGGAATGATGAGATCCTGTCAAACCTAAGTCAGTGTCCAAGTCAAATGTTGATCAAGCATGGAGAGTTCGTGATTGATCAAGGAACCAAGTGCCCAAGAAATAAAATTAACCCTTCAAGAGGCGTGGAATATGATTGGAAGATTCAAGAATTCTACACCAACTTGATTCGTGGGTTCATCGGAGATTCGGCCACTACTATAATGGATACTCGACGAGGCAAAGAGGCTAGTGAGCGTGATCCGTAACAAGAAGATCGCGGGATCGACATTGAGACCTGGACGCAGTTAGGTTAACATAGGCTTGCGACCGCAAATCATTTATCGATGTACTTTCGCCGACCTTGCGACGCAAGGTGTCAAGGGGCTTGCGGCTTAAGGTCCCCGAACTGCCTGGCCAGCCGAATCTGCTATTAAACAGTTCATTATGGAAAAGGAAGCCTTTAAAAGAGTCCCCATATATTCAGATATGACTTGGGGAGCTTTTAAAAACTATTAGAAGACTTTTGGGGCCAAAATGCAATATTGGAAAATAGGCCCATGTAGAAAAACGGGATTGTTAGGGTTTTCATTAGTTTAGTTAATTTTAGGGTTTCTTTTTCTCCAAGTATTAGGGTTTAGTTGTAAGGTTATAAATAGGCCTCTTCCTTTCATTGTAAAACAGTTTAGTTTTGGATTATTTCATTAAAATAGTTTTGAGTGTTTTCTTCGAAACCTCCTTGTTCTTCATGAACTTGTGAATGCTTCGGTGTGATTCCGTTGTATTCGAATCCTAACTTATCAATAGGAATTTCATCCCTATTGTGGCGTTATTCACAATACTTAGGTTCTTCAGTTGCTACGATTGCGGGTTGCGACTGTACATGCCAAGGTTCCTGTCGTGCTAATTGTTGGGTCGAGGTGTCATCCCCCGCAAACATCCTTCGATCCCTAGCTTCCGCCGCGTGTGTAAATCGTTCTTCAACGAAGCCTTCCGAGAAGATTGTATCAGTGGTGCGGGTAACTCATCTCGTCACGATGGCTTAGCTTGGGGGTGTATGGAATCGCTACTGAAGGATTGATTATGTAATCTTCTGAGCCTGAAAGTTCGGTCTGTTATGCATGAGGCACAGACTGGTCACTAAGCACCTAAGCCATCTACCGCTTATCACAAACCTATCTATTTGTATTTACTTGTAATTATCTTTTCTGATCCTTCCTTATTAAGGACTTTTGTTTGTATTTGTCTATATATTTGTTATGATAAATTAGTATTTGTGTATTACTTTGTAACCTTACTTATAACTCTACATATATGTGATTAACATCAATGAAAAGGTTATGTTATTATTCATAATAATTATCTGTTTCTACATGGTATCAGAGAAAATGTTCTAAACCTTATCTCCCAACGCCATCCTAGACTAGACGCCGCCAACAAGCCTCCATTGTCATCGTCAACCAAACTATCACAATCCAAAATCCCGATGACCCAACCCAAATCTCTGAATCATAAGCATCTTCCATCACAACATCACCAAGCTCACATCTACCAACTATCTAGCCTCGAAACTCCAAGTTGAGGCAACCCTCATAGGAAATGATATCTACAAGTTTGTAGATGGATCACACCCATATCCTCCTCCCACCATCCTCTCGAATGATGTTCAAACCCCAAATCCGAAATATCAGTTATGGATTCGACAAGACAAACTTCTATTTGGTGCCCTCGTCGAATTCCTCCCTGCCCTGCCGGTTCCTCTCATTCAATAAACCGCCACCGCCTGTAATGCATGTCAAACACTTGTCCACACTTATGCTCGCCCAACTTGTGGCCATATCAAGTAGATGAAGGACTAGCTTAAATGAGCCTCAAAAGGCTCTCAATTGATCTCGGACTACATGCAATTAGTTAAGGTCATATTTGATGAACTTGCTGCTCTTGTTAAACCTCTCGATCACGAGGATCTTATCGAGATCATCCTGGGAGGTTTAGATATGATGTGGTCGAAGGATGGGACATGACCATCTTGTTTAATAAACTTCATCCAAATCACTTTTTTTTCCCAAAAAGCTCTTATGAGAAACTCATTAATCGTGAATTGACCTTGAAGCAGTCCCAGTCCGCCTATTTTTCTCATCCTGCCTCGGCCAACCTTATTACACCTAGGAACCACGACTCCTCCTACACGTTGTCTCCTTGACAACAATCCTTGGCAGCTCCTTGCCCACCTCAGTATGTTATCCCAGGTTCTCAGCAACAATGACCCTACCTCAAAAATTCCAAGGCTGCCGACAACATGGTCACGTTGTCACCCAATGCCCCAACTACCAATTAGTTGTTATACCTTGGCATAATTTCACCTCGCTTCTCATCCAATGGATCTAAGTTGCAGCCGAAGGCATACCTAGCGACAAATCAGACACAGGGACTCTGAGCTAGCTTTTTGACAGTGGTGGTTCCTATCATGTCATCGATCTTGGCAACCTCTCTATACACTCTCCATATGCAATTCTAACGACATGGTCAATGTAGATGGTACTAGGTTATCTATCTCCCAAACTGGTTTTACCTCCCTTTGCACATCATCACACACTTTTCAATTACATAATGTCTTATTTGTTCATGCCATGAAAAGAAACCTTATTTCCATATCTCAATTTTGCACTTCCAATAACACTTCCATTGAGTTCTTACCTTCTTATTTTCATGTGAAGGATCTATTGACAGGGAGTATACTGCTGACCGGACAATCTAAAGATGGTGTGTATTAATTTCTGACTGTTACCCCAACACCTTAACCCTCAGCCTTACGAGTTTTAGATTGTCTCTCCATGACTGGCATCATCATCTTGGTCATCCTTCTGAAACCATCCAACATCATATAGTGTCTACTTTTTGTTTAGCTTTAGACACTACTCGTGTTAAACACTCATTGTAATGATTGTTTATGCAATAAAAGTCATAAATTTTATTTTTCTCAATCTATAATTGTGTATACTTCTCCGCTTCAAACCATTTAATATGATGTATGGACCTCGCCCCTTCACTTTGTTGATGACTTCAAATACTCGGTGATCTTTGTGAATCACTACACCCGCTACATATGGATTTACCCCCTCAAACGTAAGTCTAAGGTTTCCACTATTTTTTCATGCTTTAAATCCTTTGTTGAAAACTTTTTCAAAATGAAAATTGTGACATTCTACTCGAACAATGGTGGTGAGTACATTCGCCTCACCAAAAAGTTTGGTCTTGCCATCTGTACGAGATTCGCATCTCCCAACTCACCTTGGCACCCCACACTTTGAAACACAATGGGTTCTCCAAACGTCGTCATCTTCACGATGTTGAAACCGGTCTCTCACTACTTTCAGAAGCGTCTCTTCCTCTCACCTTTTGGTCTTATGCCTTACAAACATCTACCAACCTCACAAATCGTCTTCCCACACCTACTATTCATCTTCTCTCCCCCTCATCATAAAATTTTTGGGACTCCTCCAAACTTCGAGCCTTTGGTTGTCTCTACTACCCTTGGCTCCACCCATACTCTGCTCACAAACTCACCAGTCGCTCCACTTCATGTATCTTCCTCTGTTACTCGCTCACATAGAGTGCCTATCACTATTATGATTCAACCATAGCTAAATTGTTTATCTCGCGTCATGTTCGCTTTGTGTTTCCCATGTCTACGGTTGAGTTGCATCTTTCCCGCCCTGATGTGTCCACCCATGAAACCTAGTTACCCCCACATGCACTTCTCACATCCTCATACATATCATCCGCGACACGTTCTAGCTACTCATTTCTAGTCGACTCTCACATGCAATAGATTTGATTGATCTCGGATCCCCTATACAACTCTCAAAACCAAACAACACCTTATCGACACCTCCAGCTCCTTCATTACCCCCACCCTTAGGAGCCTATGCCTTGCCTAGTGCTCCATTGGTGTGGTGTCGGCACTACCATCATCTAGCTCCTCGCAGAGTGCTCCCTCGGTTTCGGCACCACCAAAATCCACCATACCCATACCCTCGATGGCCGCTCGTACCTTGCTTATAGTTACCCGCTCGAGGAACAGTATCCACAAACCCTTAACCAAACTAAGCCTCTTGGCTCAACTAGTACTTGATGCTAAACCTACATGTGCCACTTAAGCCCTCAAGGACATCAAGTGGCGACATACCATATATGAAGAATATGATTCTCTAGCTCGAAATGGTATTTAGGAATTGGTTTCGTCCGATAGGGTCCATAAAATTATTGGGTGCAATTGATTTTTTTGCACAAACATCTTGTCGATTGCACCATTGACAGGTACAAGGCCCGTCTCTTCACGAAGGGGTTTCATCAGCGACTAGGGAAGTACTACCATAAGACATTCAGCCTAGTGGTTAAACAAACTATAGTTCGACTGGTCCTCTCCCTTGTTATTTACCGAGGTTGGGCTCTTCGACAACTAGATGTCAATAATTCCTTTCTCCAAGGTACCCTTACTAAAGAAGTCCTCATGTTTTAACCTACATGCTTTATTGACAAGGATAATCCCTACCATGTGTGTCGTCTCTACAAGGCAATCTATGGTCTCAAGAAAGCTCCTCGCGGTTGGTATAATGAACTAGGTCCATTTCTCATTGCCTTTCTCTTCACGAACTCTGTGGCTGACACCTTGTTGAGGACATCCCCAACAACACCAACAACTCAACACCAATGCTGATATCTGTTGGACTAGACACTAGATCTAGAACCAAGAGAATCCGTGAAGAAGTCAATGACTTAGTTCGTGAAACAATGGTGATGGAAGCAAGAGCAATGATTCAATACAAAAGGAACGAAGTTGATGAATCTGCGAAGCATGCGATCTCATGTGAAGAAGAGGCTTGTGACTGCATGCCTTGTTATTTTTCGGGTAAACATTCTCAGAAGCTTGCGACCGCAAGGGCTGAAGAGGCTTGTAATGGTATGGCCTGGCCATTTTACGAACCAACTACCTGTGAGGCTTGCGACTACAAGGGCTGGAAAGGCTTGCGACCGCATGCGTCCGGTTTTTTTTTTTCCATTTTTATTTCCTTTTCAATTAGGGTTATTTTCATATTTTACCCTAATTATCTAGTTACGAGTTTGTAGCCTTAAGTAGGTATAAATAGGGGTTTTCTTTGTATTGAACATAACTTTGAGTATTATTAATTTTATGAGTTTATCAAAACATATTGGTTCTTCCTGAAATGTCGAGCATCTACAAGTGTGAAGCCTGTGTGTTCATCTTTGACTTACCAATTGATTCTTCCATATCAATTGTGGTATCTTTCACAATACTTAGGTTCTTCAATTGCTACGATTGCGGGCTGTGGCTGTACATGCCAAGGTTCTTTTCGTGCTAATTGTTTGTTCGAGGTGTCACCCCGACAAACATCCTTCGATCCTAGCTTCCGCCGCGTGAGTAATTCGTTCTTCAACAAAGCCTTCCGAGAAGATCGTATCATTTCAGGTATCATAATGACGGTTCGTCCATAATCTATCCTGTCTTAAATTGTTCTTAAATTAGTTACTTGTTTCTTTCTTTTCTTCCTTACGAACTAGGATCATCAATCCTATGTTTGTCGTCAAATTTGTGTTTTATTAGTTTTTCTTTCAAACCCTAAAAATCTGCTAGGGTTATAATCTTATTTATATATATATATATATATATATATATATATATATATATATATATATATATATATATATATATTTTTATGGTTAATATCTTGCTAAATTTGGCCAAGTAAAAAAAAGTACAAATTTTAGACAAAAAAAGAGGCCATTGCTGGTGACCGAATAGAAAAGGAAATTGTGATATAGAAATTTCAAATCAAATTGTGTATTCAAAAACCGAATCTCCTGATCTAAGGGCTTTCTAAACGTTGTGCATCTTCGTTTCTTCATATTTCTTACTCTTGATTAATTCTCTATACGTTATCAATTGTTTGAGTATTGTGTTGAACCACCACTTGATTTTTGCACTTGTTAATACTTGATAGTTCTTTTAGAACCTTGCAAGTTTTGATTTGAGTGATAAATTTCGTGTGATACACGAGTGGAGAGATACACGTAAGGGAGTTTTGTGAGAAATTAAAAATGACAAACGAGAATAAATTGTTATTTGAGGCCATGATGGCTAAGATGGAAAAGATGATGAGATAATAAAAGGAGGAGATGCATGAGGTGATGGGTAAGATGAGTAAGGAGTTTAATGAAAACCTCGATGCAATAGGTAGTGCGAGTAAGAGTCAAAGTCCAGTTGACCCTAAGGAGGTACCTAAATGTAATCTAGAGGAAGATTTTGGTGGAGAGGATTGGGACTCTAATGATAGGGGAGACAAGAATAAATGGGGAGGAAATAGAGAAGATAATAACATGAATGGAATAAACAAGGTGCCTACTTTCATGGGTAAAAACGATCTAGAGTTATACCTAGAGTGAGAGATGAAAATGGAGAGAATATTTGGGTGCCACAACTATACCGACTTAAAGAAAGTCAAACTGGCCGCCATTGATGAGGGTGGATAGAGCGAGATATAGGGAACCTCAAGTTGAGACTTGGAAGGAGATGAAGTGAGTGATGAGAAGACGGTTCATACCATCTTATTATTATAGAAACCTACATCAAAAACTATAAACCTTGAGACAAGGTACTAAGAGTGTAGAGGAGTACTATAAGGAGATGGAGGTTGCTATGATTAGAGCACATATAGAGGAAGATAGTGAGGCAACCATGGCCCTCTTTCTAATGAGGTTGAATAAGGAGATTGCCAATGTAGTGGAGTTGTAAACGTATGTTGACATTAGCGAACTAGTTCAAAAGTCCATTAAGGTGGAACAACAACACAAGAGGAGGGGGGAATGCATGGGTTTTCCCTAACTCAAATTGGAAGTCTAATTATGGAAATCAAAGGGAGGATAAAACTGTTGTGAAGTCTAGGTTTGAAACACTAAAAGCTACAACTTCTACACCTACTCCTACTACAAAACCTAAACATATTAGACCCAAGACAAGAGACATTCGTTGTTACAAGTGTCAAGGGATGGGGAATTTTTCTAATGAGTGTATGAACAAGAAAGTGTTTTTATGAGAGAGGATGGAGAGCTGTCATCCAATGAAGAGAAGGAGGCATATTCACAAATAATGCTTTTAGAGGAAGTCGAGGATGAGATAGTAGATCGAGTGAATTTGGTGACTAGGAAGGTAATGAGTGTCCAAGCTAGAGAAGAGGATGAGACTTTGCAAAGGGATAACATATTTCATACTCATTGTCAAGTGAAGGGTAGGAATTGTGGAGTGATCATCGATGGGGGTAGTTGCACTAACATGGCTAGTATTACAAAATTGGTGTTACCTTTGATTCGACATCCAAAACCATACAAATTATAATGGTTGAATGATAGTGGAGAGGTGAAAGTGAATAAACAAGTGATGGTGCAATTCAAGATATGAAGATATGAGGATAAGGTGTTGTGTGATGTGGTGCCTATGCAGGCTAGTCATATGTTTCTAAGGAGACCTTGGCAATTTGATAGAAGAGTTCATCATGATGGGTGCACGAACAAGTACTTATTCGTTTACAACAACAAGAACATTATACTTGGACCACTTACTCCAAAGCAAGTGTATGAAGATCAACTTGGAGTCCAAAAGAGTTCGGCTTGTGAGGAAAAGAACATAGAGAAAGAAGAAGCCGGACAAAAGGAGAGGTTGAATGAAAACAAGGTGAGAGGTCGGCTAAAAACATGAGAGCTAGTGGTGAGATAGTCGGGCAAAAGGAGAGAAAAGTGAGAAATAAAAATATAAAAGAGAGAAATGAGGGGAAACACCATGAGCAAAAAGAAAAGAGTTTTTATGCTAGGGTGTGAGATTAAAAAGGTAATGTTTCTTAACAAGCCAATGATCGTATTTATGTATCGAGAGGCATATTTGAGTACTAACGACGATTTACTTAATACTTTGCCTAGTTGTATATCTTTTGTCATACATGTCTATGGGAACGTGTTTCCTGAAAAGATTCCGAGTGGTTTACCTCCAATTAGAGGTATTGAACATCAGATCGATTTCGTATATGGAGCGTCGATTCTTAATCGACCAGCCTATAGAAGTAATCCCGAGGAAACTAAGGAGATTCAAAGTAAAGTTGACGAGCTCTTGCTCAAAGGTCATGTAAGGGAAAGTATGACCCTTTGTGCGGTACTCGTCTGGTTGGTACCGAAGAAGATGGGTCTTGGAGGATGTGCGTGGATTGCCGAGCCATAAATAACATTACGGTAAAGTATTGATATCCCATTCCTAGACTAGATGGTATGCTTGATGAGTTGCGTGGTGCCCGATAGTTTACAAAACTTGTCTTAAAATAAGGGTACCATCATATTAGAATGAAAGAGGGAGATGAGTGGAAAACTACTTTTAAAACTAAGCATGGGTTGTATGAATGGTTAGTCATGCCTTTTTGGTTAACTAATGCACCTAGTACTTTCATGAGGTTAATGAACCATGTCTTACGTTCATACATTGGTATATTTGTAGTAGTCTACTTTGATGATATCTTAATTTAAGCAAACACTTAGATAAACATGTTAATCATTTGAAATCTGTTTTAGATGTTTTGCGAATGGAAAAGTTATTTGCTAATCTTAAAAAGTGTACGTTTTGCATGAATAGCATGGTTTTCCTTGGTTTTGTTGTTAGCTCACATGGTATACACGTTGATGAAGAAAAGGTGAGAGCTATAAAGAATGGAAGAGCCCAATTAATGTTGGAGAGGTTCGCAGTTTTCATGGCCTTGCTAGTTTTTATAGAAGGTTCGTGAAAGATTTCAGCAGTATTACTGCTCCCTTAACCGATGTAATAAAGAAAAGTAAGTGATTTAAGTAGGAGGAAGAACAAGAGAAAGCATCCGTAACGCTCAAGCAGAGATTGACCAACGTGACACTTCTTGTCCTACCAAAATTTGAGAAAACATTTGAGATAGAGTGTGATGCATTTGGCATCGGGATTGGAGCATTTTTGATGGAAGAGGTTCGACCAATTACATTCTTTAGCGAGAAGCTAAATGGGACATCTCTAAACTACCATAATTACGATAAATAGTTATATGAATTAGTACATGCTTTAGAGACATGGAAATACTACCTGTGGCCTAAGGATTTTGTCATTCACATGAATGATGAGTCATTGAAGCACTTGAAGGGACAACAAAAATTGAACCAAGGACATGCACGATGGATGAAATTCATTGAGACGTTTCCTTACGTCATCCAGTACAAGAAAGGTAAAGAGAATGTTGTAGCCGATGCACTTTCTTGAAGGTACACTTTAATTTTTGCTCTAGATGCTAGGATTCAAATATATTAAGCAATTGTACCATGATGACCTTGACTTTAGTGAGGAGTATAAGAATTGTAAACGGATTGCATGTGGAAAGTACAATAGGTATGAGGATTTTCTATTTAGAGAGAATAAACTATTTATACCTCATTTTTCTTTTAGAGACTTGCTAGTGAGAGAATCCCATGGTGGGGGATTGATGGGTCATTTTAGGATGGCCAAGACCTTGTCCATTCTACAAGAACATTTCTTTTGTTGACATATGAAACGTGATGTAGAGAGAATTTTTGGGAGGTGTGTGGCTTGCTTACAAGCTAAGTCAAGGGTACAAGCCCATGGACTGTACATGCCTCTACCTATTCCTTTTCTTCTTTGGGTGGATATATCCATGGACTTCGTGTTAGGGATTCCTAGAACCAAACATGGGAGTGATTCTATATTTATGTTAGTTGATAGGTTTTCAAAAATGGCATACTTTATACCTTGTCATAAAACCGATGTTGCTTCACATATTGTGAATTTGTTCTTTCACGAAATTGTTAGACTCCATGGTATGCCTAGGACTATCGTTTCCGATAAATACTCCAAGTTCCTTAGCTACTTTTGGAAGACCTTGTGGGGCAAGCTTGGTACGAAACTATTGTTTTCTACTACATGTCACCCCCAAACTGATGGTCAAATGAAAGTTGTCAATAGGACATTATCTGTATTGTTGCGTTCTATACTTTCTAAGAACATAAAAGCATGGGAAGATTGTTTATTCAATCACTAAATATTCTCCATTTGAAGTTGTTTATTGTTTTAATCATTTAACCCCTTTGGATTTATCACCATTACCTGTTTCTAAGTTTGTGAATTTTGATGGGAAAGTAAAGGTAGGACTTGTAAGATAGTTACATGAGAAAGCAAGGCTCAACATTGATCAGAGAACGGAACAGTATGCGAAGCAAACCAACAAGGGAAAGAACTACTTGGTGCCTGAATTGGGTGATTGGGTTTGGTTGTATATGCGAAAATATAAATTTCCATAACAACGGAAGTCAAAATTTATGCCAAGAGGCGATGGACCATTCCAAGTGTTGGAATGAATCAATGGCAACGCCTACAAGTTGGATCTTCTAGGTGAATATAATGTTAGGGCTACATTTAATGTTTTTGATTTACATCGGTATGATGTAGGTGATTTGAGGACAAATCCTTTTCAAAAGGGAGGGAATGATGAGGACATCCCCACCAACATCAACAACTCAACATTAATGCTGACATTTGTTGGACCAGTCATGAGAGCTAGAGCCAAGAGAATCCGTAAAGAAGTCAACGACTTAGTTCGTGAAACGATGGAGATAGAAGCAAGAGCAATAAGCCATGAAGAGAAGACCTTGAAGGGTCAAAGGAAGCTGGTGAACGTGATTTAGGACAAGAGGAGCAAAGTTGATGAATCTGCGAAGCATGCGACCGCATGTGAAAAAGAGGCTTGCGACCGCATGCCTTGTTATTTTCCGGCTAACATTCTGGGAAGCTTGCGATCGTAAGGGCTGAAGAGGCTTGTAATCGCATGGCCTGGACATTTTAAGGACCAACTATCTGTGAGGCTTGTGACCACAAGGGCTGTAGAGGCTTGCGACCTCATGCATCAGTTTTTTTTTCGTTTTTACTGCTTTTTGAATTAGGGTTATTTTCAGACTTTACCCTAATTCTCTAGTTACGAGTTTGTAGCCTTAAGTAGGTATAAATAGGGGTTTTCTTTGCATTGAACACAACTTTGAGTAATACTAATTTTGTGAGTTTATCAAAACTTATTGGTTCTTCTTGAACTATCGAGCATCTAGGTGTGAAGCTTATGCGTTCATCTTTGACTTATCAATTGATTCTTCCATATCAGTTGTGGCGTCTTTCATAATTCTTAGGTTCTTCAATTGCTACGATTGCAGGTTACGGCTATACATGCCAAAGTTCTTTTTGTGCTAATTGTTGGGTCGAGGTGTCACCCCCGCAAACATCATCCAATCCTAGTTTCCGCCGCATGAGTAATTTGTTCTTCAACGAAGCCTTTTGAGAAGATTGTATCACACTTCGCTGTTTATTTTTACCGATGGGGATATGACTATGTTACTCCTTGTGTATGTGGATGACATCATCATCACTGGAAGCAATCCTCCTGCATCCCAGGCTTTCTCTCACTATTCTTGCAACTTGTTTCTTGCTTAAAGACCTTGGAAACCTTCACTACTTTCTTGGGGTCGAGGTTTGTTAGTCCCAAATGGTACAATACTAGGCTAGAAGGGGGGTTGAATAGCCTTGCAATAGTTTTAAACTTTTGAGTAGATTTCCTTTAAGTGAATGCTAACAACTATCGAATGAGTTGTAGCAGCGGAAAGAACACATGAAATGTTCACTAAGTCTGCTAATAAGCACTATCGATAGACTTGGTGAAATTCAAAGTAATGTTCTAACAGGAAACATGATTAATAAAGTGATAAGCTATTTAGGATATAGTAAGTAGATAATAAAGAACTCAAAGATTTTGAGATGGTTCGTGCTTTAAATTGTACTACGTCCAATACCAAAACAGTCAACCTTAGATTTGAAATGTGCACTATTTTTTTTCACTAATTCTATTACAAAAATCTCTAATGAATCGTGTACAAAAATATTTGACTGGTGTTGGGTGGGTGAAGTGAATATATGATAAAACAGAATATCCACTTGTGTTGTAGAACAGTTAATGAAACAACAAACAAAAAAGGTAATAAATGTAAATGATTGAGCAGATTATTGTTGTTCTTGAGGACTTTGATAATCTATTAAGGATCTCTTTAGTGCATTGAGAGTAAGAACTTGTAAGTAGTTGAATCGTTTCAGAGCATTTTATTCTTTCATCTTCAATGGCGGCATTAAGGAGAGTAACAACTACATTAGGTTGAATGCATTTAATGCTGCAAGCTGTTAGGTTGAGTCTCCTTTGAAATTGGTCTGATCAAGTATGGAGATGGAGTAGGTGTTGTGCAGGAACAAATGTAGCCGAAAGTAGTTCAGACTTGCAGGAGTTGGTATAGTCTACAAGCTTTTGGTGTGTCAAACTGTGTAACCACTCTGTCTCACTGTGCAACAATCACCAAAGAGAAAAGTCTTCTAAGATTTAACCATGAATCAGGGATAGAGAGTTCTTCAAGAAGTCAACTGAGAAAACCCTTTGACATATTCAAAATTGAATATCTGTAAAGATAATCCTTTAAATAATACTGAGTAGGACTTCTTGGATCCATGTCTTCAAATTCTGACAAGGTATCTTTGAAATACAAGCAGACCAAACCCGTTGGTGAAGACTATTATTGGAGCGAAGAGGCTCTGCTGAAGACTGCTGGTGACGATATAACACAAAGTCTAAATAAACTGTTCTAAGGCTACGTTCAAAGCTAAGTTGACATGCTAACTAGTACGCAACCCATTTATCCACTTAAGGAAATAACTAAATTAATGAAACCAAAAGCAAGTATAATATTACAAATAAAAATAACAAGGTTGTTTCGAGTCTAAATGGTATTCTCCTCACACAACGAGGCCATATTGCTAACCTACTGGTTCAGACAAGCATGAATGATTCTCGCCCTATCGTTACTCCCTTTGCCACCTCGCCTACTCTTACACTCCAGTCTGGTACTGCTCTTACCACCCATCTGAGTTTGGTGTTGTGGTTGGGCATCTTAAGTATCTTTCAATTCCTTTTCTCGTCTAGATATTGTCTATGTGGTCAATAAACTTTCTGATCAGTATATGCAAAGGCTGACTACTGAGTATTAGAATGCTTCCAAACACGTTAGTTGCTATCTCTATGGAACTATTGAGATTGTCATCCTTCTCTATCATTAGCCTCCTCTTGCTCTCTATGCCTTCATAGATGTCGATTGGGCAGGCAATAAAGATGATTTTACTTCAACCAATGCTACATTGTCTACCTTGGCCGAAACCCGATTTTTTGTAGCTCCAAAAAGCAACACACTATTGCTCGATCCTTGACTGAAGCTAAGTACCGAGATTTTCCCTCCACCACTGTCGAGGTTCGTTGGATTACATCCCTCCTCAGTGAACTCGACATTTCCACCTCGCCCCAACCTGTCATTTACCGTAACATTGTAGGCACTATAAATCTCTCCTCCAATCCTGCTTTTTATTATCGCATGAAACATGTTGCCCTTGACTTTCATTTCATTTGTCGGCAAGTCCAAAATAGTATTTTACGGGTCTCACATGTCTCTTCGTCGACTAGTTGACTGATGCTCTCACAAAACCGCTACCTCGTTAGCGCTTCCAACATTTACTACTCAAGATTGGTCTCTCCACACGAGTGTCGTCCAACTTGCGGGGGCATATTAGAGATTAATATATATGTACATATATTTGTATGGATTTGTAATTATCATTTCTTATTCCTTCTTTATGAAGGACTTCTGTTTGTATTTGTCTATATTTCTGTTAGGGTAAATAAGTATTTGTGCAATCCTTTGTAACTTTGAGGACCTCGTTTTGAACCTGCCCTTGCTACATGAAAGTGAGTGGTTTCAAAACATTAAGTACATAGAATGCACTTGACCTCGTTGTGAACTCTAAAAAAATGTATTTATAGAGTCACCACCTCTATTTAAGGTTAAACAGAGAAAACCCAAAAATAAAAAATAAAATCAGAAAGTATAGGTTCGTGGGCTAAGTTACGAGTTGGGAAGGGGTTAGACACCCAACTCACCCTTTCGGTATCGCTTTTGGAATATACTAAACAAAACATGTTCATTTTATGTGTATATTTATCCTGAAAAATGTATATATTGGAAGCTAAGGAACATTTAAGGAGTAACGATACTTGGGCATAATAACAACTATTTTTTTGACTTTATAAAATTGTATATATTAATCCTTTTATTATAGAAAATAGTACGAAAGCATAATTTATTTATACTAAAACAGAAACAGAAAACTAAATATAATAATATGTACAAATAACAATATATTTACAAACCTACATAACACATATATCTACATTTTATCTATTTTATTTAAATAACTGCAGGACAGAATAGTAGGTCGATACCTACCTCTTGAAGCGTGAGTATTATAATCCCGGTATGCCTGGGCATAGGCGATCGACGAGCGCTTCCCCTATCTTTTCTCGAGAGAGAAAGTCTTTTTTTCTAAGTTGTTTTGGTTGGGCTTGCGTGCGTGCTCGATTTGGACTGGCTAGGGAGGCTTGCTGGGGTAAGGTGGCTAGGTAGAAGGAGGAGGCTCACTTGCTTGGGTAAGGGAGGAGGCTTGCTGGGAGCAAGAAGGGGCTCTCTTGGGTGAGGAGAGGATTGTTTGCTTGCTGGGCAAGGGAGGAGAAGCGAGCCTATCACCAAGGAAGAGAAGATGAGATTTTGGTGTGTCAATAACTTAAGGCGGAAGGCTTCTTTTATGGGCAATGAGAGAGCTGGGAAACTAGCCAAAGGTGGAGACGAAGGGTGGTACTCCATGCAAGAAAGGTGGAGCATACAACATACGCAACTGGGGACCACTTGGGCATAGGGCGCGACTCCTTGGTGGAGGGAACAGCTCCCATGGAGGGGGAGCGGCTCCATGCCTTCTTTACCTTTGCAAAATTCAGTTTTTCCTTTTTTTTTTTTACACTCTCCCCGCTTCTCGCTTTTCTTTCTTCTTTCGCTAAGTCTTGTTTTCCTAAAACATAACGAAAGTAACGTTATTTAGTCCAATTTTGGGGTATCTACAGAGCCTCTCAACGATGGAGTTTACAAGTAAACAAAAGTTTACTAATAGAAAAAATGTCGTTAATAAGAGTCGACTCCCAATTTTGAGACAGACATCGTTGTGGAAAATTTTAATATTTGAACACATTTTGCAATGCAAGTTGAGGTGTGGTGGAAATCTCCTCTTTCCTTTTTTTTCTTCTTTCTCCTTTTTTATTCTGTTTTTTTAATTTTTTTTAAAGATAATGTAATTTAAAATGCTTGTAAATTGAAATTTGCTTGTAAAATTGAAATTGCTTGTAAATTTTAAAATGCTTGTAAATTTAAAATGCTTGTAAATTGAAAATTCTTGTGTGAGTGCCTCGTTCCGAACTTCTCCCCGCTACTGAAAAGCGGGTGGTTTCAAAGCTTCGAGGCGTGGAATACGTGCGGCCTCATTGTAAACTAAAAAATGTGTTCTGAGCCGCTCTATTTTAGGATTAAACAGAGAAAAACCAAAAATATCAGAAAATGTAGGTTCGGGGGCTAAGTTATGCGTTAGGAAGGGGTTAGGCACGCAACTCGCTATTTCGGTCTCAAAATGGATTTATCAATATGCTTGTTTTATTTTATACACTTTGGTTCAGAAAAATACATTTATATATAACAAAAAGGAAATAAAGAAAAGTTACATTACATTTACTAAAGAAGAGGAATGAAAATTACAACTGAAATAATACAACTAGAGAATAATTACAACTGTTTTATAAGCTATTTTAAGGATAAAATCTCTATACTGTGAGAACCCCGTTTCGCAACCCCCCTCGTGTGAGAAATGGGTTGCTTTGAAACATCAAAGCGTGGAATGTGCCCGGCCTCATCGTGGACTCTAAATGTGTGTGTGAGTCGCCACCTCTATTTTAAGGTTAAACAAAGAAAAAACCAAGTGTACCGAGAAAATATGTAGTTTCATAGGCTAGGTTACGAGTTGGGAAAGGGTTAAGCACCCAACTCGACCTTTCGGTCTCATTTTAGGGTTTAAATAAATAAACATGCTTTTATAGTCCGGAAAGTGTATTTTATATATATGTATATTGAAAATAACATTACTTTGTGTTTAATGTTATTTGGGCATAGTAACGGCTATGTGTGTTTATACATAAATATATATATATATATATATATATATATATATATATATATATATATATATATATATATATATATATATACACATATTTATACATATTTAAATTAACATATATACATATATACAACATGCATACATATATTATTTACATTATGTATTTAACATGCATGACTACTTTTATTTACATTATTAAATTATAACAATATTACTATGTACATTGCATGCATATATTTATTGGGCAAGACAAATAAATTTATACTTTCGTCTTGTAGCATGAACGTCTGATCCAGTATATACGCCTAGACTTAGTCCACTAGGCGCTCGAAGATTCTGATTGTGCTTCCCGTCATACGAGAAAGGAATTCTTTCCTTTTGTTATGTGTTGTATTGTTGTGTTGTGAGATCGGCTCGTCGGGAGCAAAGACCGGATCTTCGGATGGCTCGCTTGAGGTGTGGAGGCTTTCTTCTTCTTAGGCTTCCTCGGTAGAGGAGGCTTTAGGAAAAGCGTATGTATGTGTTGTGATGTGTGAATGCGAGTGTTTGGACGATGTTTTGATGGTGTAATTGTGTCGTATTTTGTGGGATGTTGTGGGGTGTTTTTAATGGTATTTTATGGGTTGTTGTGGGGTGTTTATGGGGTGTTTGCTGTGTATTTGATGGTTTGTGGATGAGAAATTAGAGAGCAGGCCTCTATTTATAACGGAAAGATGGTCGATTAAGCGACATCGTTTTGACATTTCGGTGCATGGTGTGCCGGTGGAGGCTGGGGCGAAGACAACGTAAAGAGGCTGAGGCGGCCGAGAAACGATAGCGTTTGGCATGCCTGGAGAGGAAGGAGGGCATGGAGCGGGTCCCATGCATGGGGAGCGACACCTTAGCAAGAGGAGCGGCTCCATGTTTGTTTTCACGGCCAAATTTGGTTTTTAGTCAAGCCCTTCATGTTTGTTTTGTTTTGTTTGTAAATTTAACACCGTTAAGTCCGATTACGAAACTCTAACGGAAAGTAACATTTTTTGTCGATTATGTTGTAAGTTATATGTTGTAATTGTTGTAGAGCATTATATCATAGGGTGCGAAATTGGGTTGTCTACAGATCCCTCAACGCGGAGTTTACTAGTGAATGCGAATTCATGCAGCGAGACGTCGTTGATAAGATATAGACTCGATTTCGGGACATGCATCACAAGAAAGATGTTTTTATATGTCTTTGTGAGTTGTAGAATGTGTGTAATGCAAGTCGGGCGTGGTGGAATTGCTCCTTTTCCTTTTTTCTTTTTTTTTTGTTTTTTGTTTTGTTTTGTTTCCTTTTTTTTTTTTTTGTGTTAATTGAAAGACATTATTTAAAGGGTAATCAACAGAAATTTAAAGGTAATCGACAGGAAATTAAATGTGGTAATCGATAGAAAATTAAAGTGTGGTAATCAACAGAAAAGTAAATGTGGTAATCGACAGGAAAGTAAATGTGGTAATCGACATAAATTTAAAATGTGGTAATCGACAGGAATGTACATGTGGTAATCAACAGAAATGTAAATGTCTTAATCGACATAAATGTAAATGTGGTAATCGACAAGAAATTTAAAATGTGGGTGTATGTGAAGAGGCGGGTGTATGTGTATATGTGATGTATATGTATGTGATGCATATGTATGTGATGGTCGGACCTACCGGAATAGACTGTCTACGTATCTTTTTCAAGAATCAGACCAATCGTAATTCGTATGTGGTCTATGTTCCTAGGATTTTAACCTAGTAAACACGACGATGGAATCTTTTGTGATGGTCGGACCTACCTGGATAGGCTGCCTACGTATCCTTTTTAAGGAATTAGACCAATGGTAGCTCGTTTGTGGTCTATGTTCCTAGGAATTTAACCTAGTAAACACGACGATAGAATCTTCTGTGATGGTCGGACCTACCGGGATAGGCTGCCTACGTATCCTTTTCAAGAATCAGACCAATCGTAGCTCGTCTCTGGTCTATCTTCCTAGGGATTTAACCTAGTAAACACGACGATTGAATCTTCTATGATGGTCAGACCTACCGGGATAGGCTGCCTATGTATCCTTTTCAAGAATCAGACCAATCGTAGCTCGTTTGTGGTCGTATCATGTTGTGTCACCCAGAGGGTTTTCTGTGATCGTAGGAAATTCTATGTATTTAGGGGTGGACCTAGTAAAAATGATGCTAAAATGTCTATGTTCCTAGGGGTGAACCTAGTGCACACGATGTGGGAAAGTCTATATTCTTAGGAGTGGACCTAGTAAACACGATGTTGGAATCTTTATGTTTCTAAGAATTGACCTAATAAACATGATGTTGCAATGTCTATGTTCCTAGGGGTGGAGCTAGTAAGCACAATGTTGGAATCTTTATGTTTCTAGGAGGGGACCTAGTAAACACAATGGTGAAGACATGTATGTGATGAAACATGTGTATGTAAAAACATGTGTGGAGAAGCATGTATTTGCATAAGGTAAGACATGTATATGGAAAAAATATGTATATAAGAAGTATGTATGTATGAAAGCATGTATGTGTATGAAGAGTACGTATGCATGTGTATATGTATGACAAAATATGTATGTACATTATGATGTGGTGTGTGAAAAATATGTGCGAGATGCATGCAAATATGTAAAATGCAATGCAGCCAATCTGTGATTGTTATTGTTTGATGTCTGTGTGGGGCAGGATGTTGTGTTATGGGGCGAGGGTTGCCTGCAGTTAACTTTGTTGACGTTCGTCAACTTCCGTTAAGTTCAAGTTTGTCTGGAGGCTCCAACTTGTAAAAGGGGCATCCAGGGGGTTTATGTGCAAAAGGTTGCAAACCTTGAGGGGATGGAAGGAAAAATTCCTTCACTTTTAAGTGCACAAGGTAGTAGTAGTGGCCATTGTTGCCATTGCTTCGTGCTTTCATTTCGCACTCAAAATTCTTCCATTTTGGCTCATTTTTTTGTCTGAATTGTCTGCATTTGTTTGTATAATGGCATCTTCCTCAAGCTCTGGCAAGGGAAAAGGCCGTGCATCTTCTGAATCGGACAAAAATACCCGATATGAGAAGCAATAAGGCGGAACAAAGTCCTATATCATTTTTCTACTGATGATTGGGAGGATATTCACAGAGATCCATATTCCTACGTGTCAAATTTGACTCCTTCGGTAATCATTTTCTTTGATATTTGGTAATCAAATACTTTGATTTTTATATTTTAAATTTTGAATTTTGAAATTCAACTGAATTAAATGTATCTTGTTGGGTATCCTGCTATTATGTAATGGCAAGATATATTTGTATGAGAAATGTGTATTTTATGTGTAGAAAAACTGTTAGTTGTGCACATTTTGGCTGCGTCATATATTAAATCTGACTGTGTATTTATTGGGAAAAATGTTAATTTACCTAATGGGGTAATATGATTGTGCAAAGAAATGTGTAAAGGTATAAAACCTTTTGATTTAAAATCTTTTGGGATGACTCAGGATATTTGCAGTTTTAATGTCTAAAGTTAGACACAGTGTATGTCATGTTTGACCCAATGGTCAAATGATTGAAAATAACCATGTGTGCTAAAGACAAATGTTTTTTATGTATTTATTTGTTGGATGTTAAGAGTTGGGTTTTAGATGCCCAAAAAATGTATTTTGAAAATATTTTATTATTTATTTATGTATGTACATATATTGACAAATATTTTAATCTTAAAAGAAATATAGCATATATATATATATATATATATATATATATATATATATATATATATGTATATATACACTTTGAAATCATGATATTTTATTTTGTGGATAGAAAATAAAAGAAAAGAATGTGTTTGTAAAAAAATGTTTGATTTTAAAAAATGTTAATCATTTGTGTGTTATAAAAATATCTTTATGTAAAAGAGCATTTTAGTAGGTAAAAAAGATGTGTGATAGTTTAATAAACGTGTTAGCTGTCAAAAGACGAAATAAATGTTGTAAGTGTTTATGTAGCACATGCTTTTGAGACATAAATCTGTGTTATTTTATGTATTCTCATGTTAGAAGAGATTTGCTACGTATACGTTGTACCACAAAGTTTGTGGATGAGATTGATGAGTCTCTTCCTCCTCGAGCAAGGTATCTGGTGGACCATACAGAATTTGCTCTGTTCTTGGGGGTGCTGGGAAACTTTCGTAGCTTCTTGAGTATCCACGAGGTGTTACGAAAGTATTGGTGGGACACCAATCATATTTTTCATTTTTCTTGGGGAGAGGCGACCATGACACCAACTGATTTCGCTACTATCACTGGCATTCCTACTGGGCAAGGCATATGTCTGGCACCTGATTTGGAACTCAGGCTCCGTAGTGACGAGGTTCATGACTTGTTGGGCTTTGAGCCCATGTATAAGAGTAACAATGAGATACACGTTCCTAGCATATGGGATTGGCTCCGGGTGAATGCCTGTTATGTTAATGATGCCCATGATGTGGCTATAGAGCGAGTTGTCCGAACATTTCTGCTCTTCTTTTTGGGCTCTACTCTATTCGCAAATGCTTCATATGCCTTGCGCATATCTCTGCTGAGTTGTCTTCGGGACTTGTATCAGGTCTTGAAGTATGATTGGGGACAGGCTGGCCTAGCCGAGTTGTATTTTTTGCATGGATCAGGCTTGTCATAATGAGGTGACTAGCCTGATTGGTTTTGCTATCGCTTGGGAGGTAAATACCTTTATTGTATTTTCTTAAGGTAGATTTTGTTGGCAGGCATGGTTTCATTCTGTGTTCGGGCGGATGCCTTTAAGGTGCGAAGGGCTACCTCAGGCTCCTCCTTATCTGTTAGTGTATAATGAAACTAATAGGATTCCTCTTCAACGGGAAACCCGTTTTGATGTAGGTGCCCTTCAGACTTTCTTGGCTCGAGTCCGCATGGAGTCAGTGAATTTTTATCTCTGGAGCGGGTTCACTAGCACCAATATCGGGCTGTTATGGAAGCTAGCCATTGTCACATTTTAATAGGATCTGCGCTGTGTGATTCCATATATTTTGGGGATCGGGTGCATAGACAACATTCGTTTCGGATCACCGCCTATGGCACCTCCGCCTCCTCCACCAGGAATGCTTGCCCCAGAGAGTATGCCTCATCAGTATGAGTATATGGCACAGTATATTGTTCCTACTAGTACGTATCCCTCCATGTCATATGATGACTTTGTTAGGAGGATATTGCATCCTATGCCCTCTGGACGGGCTTCTGATGCGGCCGGGCCTTCGTATTCTACAGCCATAGACCCACTGGATTTCTATACTCCGCGTGCCATTTCGGCGAGCGTGATTCATGTCAGTGACGAACAGCCTATTAGGGAAGTTCTGTCAGATGAAGAGATTTCTGCTTCTTATCGGCTCCTAGAGGGTGTGCGCTCAGTAAAAATAATGCTTTTATCTTGTATTTATCATTGTGTTTGTTTTGTATTTTATTTGAATCTGAAATGTATTTGTTTTGCGTGATTCTAGGTGAACGCCCTGTCATATCTTCAGTTATTGAAGAATTTCTTCAATGTATCTCGACGGTACTGCAAAGCAAAGGCCGCATATTCGTGCCGGGGTTACGATGCAGTTGGCAGTGTACGTCGCAGGGACAATGATGATCCAACTGGCAATCCGGGCCGAAAAGGCCCTTGGGTTATGGGTGCTGGGACTAGCAATCTTGGTCCATGAGCTGCGGGAGTGCACAGAAGCGTGTCGGCACGCGCACCCTAACATTGTTGTATTTGAGGTATCAATTATTAATCATTGTATGAATGTGATATTAAATGTTTTATTGATGCATAATTATCTGCGATGCACTATTTTTTTAAAGGGTTAAATATTTTGCGATGCGCAATTAATTCAAAAGAATTAAACATTAGCGATGTATGATGAATTCAATAGAATTAACATGTGTGAATGATGCATGATTAATTCAAAATGTCAAAAATGTTAGCGATGCCTAATCATGTTAAAAGAAATAAATATCAGAGATGCATTTATTTAACTTAAAAGAATTAAATGTTTGCAAGAAATCATCAAATGGTTAGTAAATACCAAGAATGCATATTTTAACTCAAAAGGATCAAATGAAGCATATGTATAAATCATGTTATGGGAGATGCGTATCAGAGATGGGCAATTTAACTCAAACGAATTAAATGTTTGTAATAAATCATGTCGAAAGAATTTAATTATCAACGAGGTGTAGCTATTTGGGGGAGACACCAAATAATGTAAATGCAGTAAATTTGATTCGACGTTGGACCAAGCAATTTACACACAAGTATATGTAAAAAACACAAATTTGTTTTGTTTTATTTGGAAAAAAATTATTTTTGCTATTTATTATGCACATTGTATTTTGGGGAAGCAGGAGCTCGTGGGTGGTTGTTTTGGATGTTGAGTGGATGGGAGATGGGAGTTATTTCAGCTGGTGAGGGACTATCGAACAGACCCAAATAAGTGAGCTACGAGCGCAGCCTATGGATAGGTTATAGTTTTTTGTCAAACTGTCGGGCAAAAGTTGGGTTGGACCAAAAGGTCAAAGGGAGCGGCTCCTTTGGAAGCAAAGGGGGTGCGGCTCCTTATGGTGGGGAGCAGCTCCATACCCTCCCCACTTTGTTTTGGGACAGTTCCCTATTTTCTATAAAAGGACAGACATGTTCTCACTTCTTTACGTATCTATATCCGCAAACTTTCTTGTAGCTGCGAACACGCTGTCGTGTCTGTAATATAATTACTATCCAGGACCACAATCCAATCTTGTGTTCCTTCTTTATATTTTCTCTGCGATTGTAAAAGATGGTATGTCAACTATTCACAATCTCTCAGTGTATTGTTTGTTTTGTTTCATATGAAATCTGTTTATTGCTAAAGAAGAGATGCTGACTGTCTGTTGTTTGTCTAATGTAGGGATAAATCCATGGCTGACTCATTTATATCTGCGACACATCTCAAAATGTATGAGACCAGTTTGGATAAGTGGATAAGCTCCATTCGTGGGCACGAAAGGCAAAGCTTTCATGAAACGGGGTTTTGTTTTAGCTTTGGCTGGAGAGGTTTACATATAAATTGGGAAATGCTCCAGGCAGCTTCCCATTTAGTTAACAAACTCTCATTTATTCAATTTTACAATGAACGAAATGTGTCCCACTTATGAAGAATTTTGTGTTATAACTGCTACGGGGACAAAAATTGTTATTGTTGTTCCCTCCATAACTTGCGCTCCATTTATGTCTATCAGGGAAATGTTTAGATTTGATACGATAGGGATCAACGGACTTATCCATGGGGATCTGTTGTTGTCTTTGGTCCGATAATATAGTTGAGACTTCGATAATGTTGTGCGACAGAGTAATGTGGCCAGGCCAAATGATGGCACAGGACCTAGTAATGCTGCCGGACCTGATAATGGATATGCTGGGAGTAATGAAGGTAGTTCGGTGCCTCCTTCTGAGGGTGATGCAGAAGCATCGATGGTTCCTCGGAGGAGTGTTTGGTCTCGACTGAGGCGTCGGTGACAGATGGGCATTTGGTCATCGGGGATGTTAATGACTACCCTGGGGGTTCACTGTATGGGTTAAGTGTTTAGGGTATGTTAATGACTACCCCTAGTGTTCCTAACATGTACTCGATGGTTGCCTATGGTGGACCTTGTATTATATTTATATTTTATGTTTTATTATGTTATGTAGCGGTTTTTCTTCTCGTTAGTCAAGGATTCTATTGTAATGTTGTAGCACATGTAATATATCTCTATTTGTGAAGGAGGAGCGTGTTGGTGTATGTAAGATCGCACCCCATGTCTGCTTTCTATATCAAGGGTTCCAATCTTAAACTCTCGCAATGATGCTACGATTTTTCTGTGGCAAAGGAGGAGCCTTCTATGTGTGTTAGACTACACCCTGTGTCTGCTGTTGTCAAGGGTTCCAATCTCAAACTTTTGAAGTGATTACGCAATATTTGTGGTGGTGAGGAGCCTTATATGTGTTAGAGTGTACCCTATGTGCATTTCTGTCAAGGGTTCCAATCTAAACTCTCACCGATGCTACGATATATCGTGGTGAAAAAAGAGCCTTTTATGGGTGTTGCACCTATACATGTTGTTGTCGAGGGTTCCAATCTAAATTCTCGCAGATGCTGCGATATTTTTGTGGTGAAGGAGGAGCCTTCTATGTGTGTTAGACCGCACCCTTACGCTGCATGTGTTCCTCATTGCGAGGCTTAGGTCTATATAGTTCTTGCCCTATTTTGGGGACCAGTTTGCTAAAGACCTGTTCTGTCAAAATTGTTCTTGTCGAAGGCTATCTTGTATCTTGTATGTTGAAGGCGTATGCGTAGGCTATGTTGTATGTTGCATGCTATAGACTATATCTATGTTGTATACTATAGACTATATCTTTGTATCATCACGTTGTATACTATATGATGTATGTTGGGGACTATCAGGGGAGACTTTTATCTCTTCTTTTTCTCCTAGTTTTTTCTTTTTGTGTGTTCTAACTTTTGTCTAGGCCGCCCTTTCGGTTTTCGACCTACCAAGCCCTTATTTATCCTTATTTTTATCCTTTTTTGGTTCGCTCTACTTTTTCCTAGGCCGCCATTTTGGGTTTCAACCTAGCGAGTGAAGAGAGATAAAGTGTTTGAGCCATTATAGCATGCTATATTAGCACTACCCGACTTATGAATAGTATCATTTGAGTTTATCCATATTGAAGGGGCGAACTAGGTCTTTCCCATCTTAGTTTCGAGAATACTACACCTCTGATATGCGTCTATCGAGGTAGGGACCCATCCATGGAGATTTCCACTTTCCTCTACTCTCAACGTAACTTGGGGTTTTACTCGAAGTACAAGAA
Organism: Codonopsis lanceolata; assembly: GCA_013146195.2. Lineage (NCBI taxonomy): Eukaryota > Viridiplantae > Streptophyta > Magnoliopsida > Asterales > Campanulaceae > Codonopsis > Codonopsis lanceolata. The sequence goes on along the minus strand of JABEVN020000648.1, from coordinate 1,027 downwards.
CACCCACCTGAATGTTTCGGCCGTTGACCTTTTTGTTAAATGCTCGGGCGATTCTTCTCTAATACGCTCGAGTGTGTTCTAAAGCTAGTAGTTGGCGTTCATCTAAGAAGCCAACTCATCATGTCGTTGTTTGAGTTAATCAATTTGGTTATGTATGATTCCATCATTACTCTTAATAAAGGAATTTCAATCTCAATTTGTAGTACGGCTTCCATGTCGTAGGCTAGGAATATGGTGTAACCTCAGTAGGTTTGCGAACCGATGTGCGATATCCCCAAAGGGCTAATGGTAATTTATCTAGCCAATCCCTTCCGGTTTCAGCCATCTTTCTGATAATGTTTTCAAGTGTTTTGTTGGCTATTTCAACTGTCCCATTGGCTTGTGGCGATGGAGGTAAGACTTGTCGTTGTACTTTGAAATCATTTAGTAGCGATTAACTTTTCCTTCAACGTGTGTACCATTGTCGGAGATCATCTCAAACGGTACCCCATATCTGTATATGATGTTGGTTCTGATGAACTGTACCACTTTCTTTGCGTTCAATATTACGTAGAAAGGCTCTTACCCATTTTGTGAAGTAGTCGATGGCCACTAAAACAAATTCATAACCATTTGATCCATTGGGGTGGACTTGTCCTATGACGTCGATTCCCAGGTTGAACTAGGCCAAGGAGAGAGAGTTATAGAGTGTATGAGGAGGCACGTGTTGTAGGTTAACGAAATGTTGGCACTTGTCGAATGGTACCCACCAAATGCAATCACTTTCGAGTGTACTCTAGTAGTATCCTTGTCTGATTGCTTTCTTAGAAAGCATATGTCCGTTCATGTGTGGTCAACAAGTTCCACCATATAATTTATCCATGACTCGTTCTGCTTTTGTTTGGTCTATACACAAAAGGTTTAGATTAGTAATGCCTTTGCAAAGGTGCTTCGTGATGACAAGCTATGACCATCGTCGAAGAGCAATTTTTCCTTTCTTATCTAAGATGTGGATATTTTCCATCTTTAAGAAAATTCTAAATGTCCC
>JABEVN020000647.1:0-29300 GCA_013146195.2 Codonopsis lanceolata | reverse complement strand
TTAGGAAGAATAAAATGATACACTATAATTCTTCAAGTGTATCACAACTTTTGTCATTCTTGTGCTTTAGGAAAGCATGTTAGGTTACCTTTTGTTAATTCAAATTCAAGTACTATGTCACCTTTTGATATTTTACATTGTGATTTATGGACATCACCGGTTGTGAGTTCTTGGCCATCGATATTATATGCTATTATTGGATGATTATTCTAATTATCTTTGGACTTTTCCATTAGCTAAGAAATCTGATGTGTACTCCACTTTTCTTACTTTTAAAGCATATATACGTACCCAATTTGAGCGTCCTATCAAAAATATCCAATGTGACAATGGTAAAAATTTGATATGGAATTTTGGGAGTTTTGTAAAGTTAATGGACTTTCCTTCCGTCTTTCATGTCCTCACACCTCCTCAAAATGGAAAGGCGAGCGGAAAATTCGTTCCATTAACAATGTTATTCGGACAATCATGACTCATGCCTCACTTCCTCCCTCTTTACGGCATCATGCACTCCAAATGGCTACATATCTCCTCAATATTCTCCCTAGCAAAATTCTTTCTTATCAAACCCCTCTTAAAATCCTCTACCACAAGACCCTTCATATTCTCATCTCAAAGTGTTCGGTGCCTTTGTTACCCCTTTTCCATCCACTACAATACATAAACTTCAACCGCGGTCTACTCCTTGTGTGTTCTTGGGGTACCCACTCAACCATAGGGGTTTTAAGTTATGATTTGTCTTCCGGAAAATTATTGTTAATCGTCATGTCCTCTCTGATGAAACACAATTTCGTTTGCTCTCCATACACCTTCCCTCACACATATTCCTTTCTAGATGATGGGCCCAATCCACTTATGATGGCCCATTTCCTTAATTCTTCTCATCAAACTCCTCGACAAGTTCCGGCAAGCCCTTCTCGGCCAGGTGGCCCCGGACCTAATAAGCCCAAATACTCCTCCCCACAGCCCCTCGCCACCTCCTGTTTCTACCTCTCAGATTCCATCACCAATCGTTACTCCAATTCCAGCTCATTCTATCCCGACTCAGCGACCCGTGACTCGTAGTCAACATGGAATAGTTAAGCCAAAGCAATTATTTAATCTCCATACTTGTACTGCTGAGTCTCCCTTACCTCGTAATCCTGTGTCGGCTCTTACTGATCCTAACTGGAAAATGGCTATGAACGATGAATATGATGCTCTTGTTAGTAATAGGATGTGGGAGTTGGTTCCCCGTCCACCCGACACTAATATTATTCGCTCTTTGTGGATTTTCACTCACAAACACAGGTCGGATGGCTCGTTTGAACGACATAAAGCTCGACTAGTATGTGATGGTAAAACCCAACAGGTTGGGGTAGATTGTGGCGATGCTTTTTCCCCAGTTGTCAAGCCGGCAACAATACGTACAGTGTTGAGTTTGGCTCTTTCTAAACAGTGGTCGATGCACCAACTTGATGTTAAAAACGCTTTTCTCCATGGGGACCTTGTGGAGACAGTGTACATGCATCAACCGTTGGGTTTTCGGAGTCGTACTTATCCCGATCACGTATGTTTGTTGAAGAAATCTCTTTACGAGCTTAAACAGGCACCACGGGCATGGTACAAAAGGTTTGCCGACTTTGTTACATCTCATGGATTCAAACATAGCGTTTCAGATAATTCATTATTCATTTACAAGAAGGGGACGGAAGTTGCGTATTTGTTATTATATGTCGATGACATTATTTTAACAACGTCCTTTGATTCTCTCCGCACTTCTATCATTTCTCTTCTTGGCTCGGAGTTCGCCATGAAGGATCTTGGTCCCTTACATTATTTCTTGGGTATAGCAGTTGAACATCACCGTGGTGGCCTGTTTTTATCACAACACAAATATGCTAAGGAAATCCTTCATCGAGCCGACATGGATACTTGTAAGCCTTCCCTAACACCGGTGGACACAAAGCCTAAACTCAGTGCTCTTGGTAGCAAGCCATTCGAGGATGTGACTTTATACCGTAGCCTCGCGGGGGCCCTTCAATATCTCACTTTCACTCGGCCGAATATTAGCTACGCCGTTCAACAAGTGTGCTTGTTTATGCATTCCCCGACAGTTGAGCATATGGCAGCCCTCAAGCGTATTCTACGCTACATCCGTGGCACCCTCACACACGGACTTCATCTCTATCCATCCTCGTTTGACACCCTTCGGTCCTTCACGGACGCCGACTGGGGAGGATGCCCCGACACACGACGTTCAACCTCGGGCTATTGTGTATTTCTTGGGGACAACTTGATTTCTTGGTCAGCAAAAAGACAGGCAACCCTCTCCCGTTCTAGTGCCGAGGCAGAATATCGCGGAGTTGCTAACGTAGTCTCGGAATCCTGCTGGCTTCGTAATTTATTACTTGAGCTCCATTGTCCCATTTCCAAGGCTACCCTAGTCTACTGCGATAACATCAGTGCGATATACTTGTCGGGGAACCCGGTTCAACACCAACGTACCAAGCATGTTGAAATGGATATCCATTTTGTACGTGAACGAGTTTCCCGTGGGGATGTACGTGTGCTACACATTCCGTCTCGACACCAAATTGCGGACATTTTTATGAAAGGCCTTCCTTTGATACTTTTTGAAGATTTTCGTTCCAGTCTAAACATCCGTCTTCCTCCCGTTTCGACTGAGGGGGAATGTTAGAATATTTAGATAAAATCTGTTAGTATTTTAGATAATATTTGATTGTTATTTATATTAGGCATGTGAATGTATAGATCCTAGATTAGTGCTAACTAATTTGTAATTATCCTAGATTAGTGCTAGGTGATTGGTTGGACTCTCGTTGGTATATATTCTGTTGGGTGATGAATAAGAAACCAAGGAAGATATTCTTTCACTGAACTACCGGTTGTTAACTCACACTAATTAAATAACCTGATAAATAAGTCAATAAGAAGCAACTCAAGAACTCTACTAATAAATATGCTCCGAGTCTCAAGGAGACTACTAGGCGTTATAAAGTTGTAGCTATTTGCAAAACATTAAAACAAGACTACAAGTATTCCTATACACAAGGTAACCAACAAAACAAAACTACCGCGAATGTGACCCAAAAGAATTCCACCACTAGCACTCATGTGTTCTCCTTCTTTGATGTCCTCACTACTTTCCCTAGCTGGAATCTTAGGAAAATAAATAACGATGCGTGAGCTGTAACTTAAGGCTCGTTTGGTGTAGCGTTTTAAAAATGCAGCTTTTTTAAAACGCATCGTTTTTAAAACGCAGCATTTTCAAAACGCAGTTTTATTTTTGTAAACACGTTTGGAAAATTATTGGTTTAAATCTCAATTTGGTCACTCTACTTTCGGCCAAAAGTCATTAAGCTCACTCTACTCTTTTTTTCCTCAATTTAATCACTCTACTTGGATATAAATATCAAGTTCATCACTCCGTCCAATTATTTTGTTGAAAACCTTAAAAAAATTCTGAAAATCCAAAAATACCCTTCATTTTCATTAGTGCAATACAATTGGATCCGGAATAGTCTAAGCACGTGAACCAAGGAATGAATTATCACATTAATTAGATGACCCATAACTTCACTAGCAACACTGAGACCTGAGGTTTTTTTTTTTTTTTTTTTTTTTAGCAAAAAAGGGACAATTCAAACACAATCAACTGATTCTAAAGATAAATTCATAACACGGAAGTTCTAAATACCAGATATTGGTGTAACGCCCCAAACTCGGTACCGACTCCACGGTCCCACAATTTGACCAAGTCACTTACAATAACATCTTAAAATCATAAATATTCTCAACTCAAAATAAATGAACCTTCAAACATCTTTAAATAAAGTCAATTAACCCAATAAACCTTACTACAAACCTGATGCTAAAAAAAATAAATCATTCTTAATAAGTCATCATTTATTTTAAAAATGTCTAGATCCAAAATCTCTCGGAACCATCATCATGGTTTGTCCGAGTTAAGTCTTCCCAAAATTCCTACTCATTACCTGAAGAAGGAGAATTTGAAAGAAAAAGGGTGAGCGAACAATGCCCAGTAAGATCATATACAACCCCTCCGGTTACTAAGGAGGAGTTGACCAGAATAAATCAAAGAGGAATAAATTTCAATATTCAAAGTTTACAATTTACGTATCGATAAGCGGAAGCAATTAATCAAATTTTTAATTCAAAATAAGAAGGAAGTGAAAATGAAAATTCAACAATAAAATGACTCGAGTGACCAACCGTCACCAATCGTCCCATACCGATTGGAGACAGTAAATTACTCACAGAATCCCATGATCATAAAACAATTTTTAAATATTTACTCCGAAAAGTATCGATAAGCAGATCAATAATTACTCCGAAGAGTATCGATAATTTGATCATATTTGGTATATCCGGATAACCATATACCACTAGCTAGGTGGTATTCGATAAGTTCGATCATTCAATAATTATGCTCACATTTTATGTGTCATTCGATAGTCATAAAAATCATTTAAATGATCATGGCAGAGTTTCAAGGAAACGATAGTCAAATTTTACTACAAGGGTCATGCATCACAAAAATTATGCATCACAATATTTTGCATCGCAACAATCATATATTTCATGTAGGAAGAATAACTAACATGAAATTCAATAATTAAATGAAGTCAAACGTGAATCAATTTATGATTTTCAAAGAAGTGAAATCGACGGAATTCAAATCAATTACCGACCCCAAGTCGGCGTACGTTTCAAAAGAATATCGATGTCAATAAATAAATTGGAAGTCTAACGGAGAATAAACAAAATTAGAGACTGCAAGAGGTATAATCCCTTACCTTAGTGATGCTGCTAAAAATATCCTGAGCACAAAGGATCGCTACCCACGCTTAACCGAATCTAAATAAAATACAAAATATAATTTTGACTTTAGGGACTTTTAAATAATATTAACAAATTTAAAGTATAATTAATCACTTCTAAATATATAGTTAATGAAACTATTATGGATTGTTTAACAACTTTTGTAATTTATATTTCCTAAAGTTTTACCAAACAGTACACTGCTAGCTACCCCAAAGTACAGGGAAAACAATTCCAAAAAAAAAAAAACACGAACGATCACCTTAAGTTGTTTGTCCCAAATCTAATAAAGCATAATACTCAAATTAGGATTTTTAAGTTTGAGTCTTATTTTATCTAAGCTTGTTTAAACAAAAATAAAAGAAAATTTTCACGAAAGATATTTACTAAGCGTTTTAAAATTCTAGGGACCATCCTGCAAATTTTAGAAATCAGTAAGCCATAGTCCAAAATTTTAGGGGGTGTGGTTGAAAATTACTACCATCATCTTCACCAAAACAGCTCCTTGTTTTGGTGATAGCTTCCTGCCATTGCCATTAGTATACATAACTATACTAACATCAATCTATTATACCAACCAAAAAAAAATAATCCAACTTTGTAAAAATCATGCATTCCATTGACTGCCATCCCAAGGTCAACAAATTAAAACCAAAACCTTGTTTGGGTCACTGCCACAAAAATATACTTTCTGTATAACATTACCCATTTGCTTGAAGTTGGAGTACAAATTTTATAAAGTATATTATACATCACACTACTTGATTGATTCTTCTCCAATAACTCCATGTGCTCAGTTCGTCACTCTCGTCGTTGCTTCAAAAATTTTTTTTCTTCTGATGCTATATTGCTTATTCAACACTTCTCTTCATTCAACCCAATTCCAAAAAGAAAAGAAAGTCCAATATATAATCAACACGACAAAAATCGAAACAAATCGTTTGGATACGAAATGATCTTTACCTTGATTAGGCTTTGCGTCACAACCGACTGGATCAATTTCTTCTACCGTCGACTGTCTCTCTCACCCGTCCTCTCTCGGAAGAACTTCTTTGCTCCAAGTTTTTGGCTCTCTCCTCTCTATGCTAGCTTTGGAATTGTTATTTAGGATTTTGTTAAGTTTTGAGTTAAGAGGAATGGGTTGTTTTTGGATTGTCGATTGGTAGCCCCAATGCCCTGAACTCTCCGCTCCAACTCTCCGTGGAGTCTGCGTCTCTTCCCTTTCTTTTTCTTTTTCTTTTTTTTTTTTTCATTTTGCTATGATTATTATTATGCTAAAATATTATTTGTTATTATTAGTTATAGAAATCTAAGTTTGATGGGCCAAGCCTAACCTCAAAGTATTATAGGTAATGTACACCAAGCCCACTAAGATTAAACTCAATGTACTAGGCCTAAACTAATTCTAATAAACTCCAAATTGAATAGTTAAGCCCACAATAATTATTGATATTTGGTATAAATTAATAAAATAAAATTTATTTTAATATAGAAAATTTGGGGTATTACACTCTCACCCCCTTAAAAGAAGTTTAGTCCTCTAAACTTAGCGTACCTCATTAGTCGAAGAGATTTGGGTACTTTCTTCGCATATCCTCCTCGAGTTCCCAAGTTGCCTCCCTCTCTGTATGATTAGTCCACTGCACTTTCACATATGGAATAGTTCGTCTTCTTAGCACTTGATCCTTTCGATCTACTATACGAATTGGTTGCTCGTCATAACACAAATCTTCTCGTAGTTGTAAGGGTTCAAAAGCAATCACGTGACTTGGATCTGGAACATACTTTCTCAACATCGACACATGAAACACGTTGTGGACCCCGGATAATGTTGGTGGTAATGCAAGCCTATAAGCAACTTCTCCCACCCGGTCTAAAATTTCAAAAGGCCCTACAAATCTTGGACTGAGTTTCCCTTTAACGCCGAATCTCATAACTCCCCTGGTCGGTGAAACTTTAAGAAAGACATGATCTCCTACTTCAAATTCAAGCTCACGACGACGCTTATCTGCATATGATTTATGTCGACTCTGTGCCATAAGAAGTTTCTTTTTGATCAACTGCACTTTATCTGACGTAATCTGTACTAGTTCTGGTCCCAAAAGTTTTCGCTCGCCGACTTCATCCCAACACGTAGGCGATCTACACTTTCTTCCATATAATGCTTCGTACGGTGCCATATCAATACTTGCATGAAAGCTGTTATTATATGTAAACTTAATTAATGTCAGATGATCATCCCAATTCCCTTGCAAATCTAAGGTACAGGATCTCAGCATGTCTTCTAATGTCTGTATGGTTTGTTCGGATTGACCGTCAGTCTGTGGGTGGAACGCCGTACTCATACTCAAATTCGTGCCCAAAGCCTTCTGTAAGCTGCCCCAAAACTTTGAAGTAAAACGGGCGTCGCGATCTGACACTATGGAAACTGGAATCCCATGTAACCTGATAATTTCATCAATATACAACTTTGCTAACTTCTCCAAGGAGTCAGTGATCTTAAAGGCAAGGAAGTGAGCTGACTTGGTCAATCGGTCTACAATAACCCAAATTGCGTTGTGCCCATTCTGCGTTCTAGGTAACCCCACCACAAAATCCATCGGGATATGTTCCCACTTCCATTCGGGAATCGGCATTGACTGTAACATTCCCCCAGGTCGTTGATGTTCACTCTTGACCTGTTGACAAACTAAACACTTAGAGACAAATTCTGCGATTTCTCTTTTCATATTCTCCCACCAAAATGTCTCTTTCACATCTTGATACATTTTTGTACTTCCCGGATGTACTGTAACACCCCGTATTCTTGCATGTGCATTGTATGCTTGTCTTCTTGTTTTCTTGTTGATTGTGAGCATGTTTACTTAGTCTATATATGATTTAGAAACATTCATAAGTCATTCACGAAGCTCTTAACATGTTTAGAATCATAGTAAGCTTGTTTGGAAGTTTATAAACCTTCTTGCTTTGTTTCGCCCTTAGCGATTTCCTTCGTTGCTTGTATTCTTTGTGTTTTCAACTTGTGAGAAGTTCATTTGAGTTATAGACCAAGTGTACTAGTAATTATCATTCTTGCACAATCATCGTTCATAGACTTGTTACATTTGGTTATGAGATGACCAATTTATTCCTTTACAGACCAGTCATGTTTTGGGCAAACTTCGGGAAAATTCTGGTACTAATCCACTTAATAGAATTTTCTAAAAATTTAGTATGTTTTACCTTCATACGTTAGGATACTCTCTGTAAAATTTGGTAATTTTCCAAGGTGTCTAAGTACCTCAATTAGGTCTTGACTTACGGCTGTGCCAGAATTCAGTGCCAGAATTCAGAAAAACAACTTCTGTACTTGATTTTTGTTGTAACCATATCTTGATGAATATAAGTCAAAATGGAGTAATTTAAAATTCTAAAATATAATTTAATGAGTCTAGTTTCAGAAAAATCAAAAATCACCTCATTTGGAGTTGTGTACGATTTATGGTCGATTTTACAAGATTGACTGTCCAGCCTCAGCTTCCGGGCGCCGCTGGACTTTAGTGAGCGCCCGCCTCAACTTCTGGGAGCATTTCAATTTCAGCTTCCAGCCTCAGCTTCCCAGGCGCCGCCTGGCTTCTTGTGAGGCGCCCACCTCATCTTCGAGAGCATTACGGGATTTTTTCCCTGTTTTGATATTGAACGACTTATACACCTTAACCCCCTATCTAAACCTTTCCTAAACCTCCCTAACCCTCCTCACTTAAGTCCTAACATCCCTAACTAGTTTTAATGATGGATTAAGAGGGCTTTGTTAACCTTTAAACCACAAAATCAGATTAGAAATGAGACCACATTGGCTTGACACATGTCCCACTCAATTTCTAGACCAATATAAGCCACATTTTCAGATTTTGACTCTCATTTCTCACCCTCACTCTCCAAAAACGAGATTCATCCTCTCTCAAGCTCTCCCATGGCTTCTTGAAGCTTTTCCCTTGGTCTTCCATCATCCACTCTCCATTTGCTCAAGCCACCTTCATCAAAAGTGTAGAGCTCGAAGAGAAGATCATTTTCAACCGATTAGTTTCTTTCATTGCTTTCTTTGGTGTAGAACTTGTAAGTTACTCTTTTCTTCTTCTTCTATTTAGTTCTCATTGACCCTAAGGAAACAAAGCCTATGGTGATTGAGGTCAATGAGGACACATATACGCTTCCTATGCTCTCTTCTTGTATTTTGAAAATATGAACTTGCTAGGAGCATGTATAGGTTGATTTCTTGCCTATGAAAGTTTATAAAACTCTTTCATCTTGTCTATTTAAGGATTTGATCATGTTAGAAACATGTATTATATATGTTGCTTGAATAAGTGCAATATGTGAATGCCCTAATTTGAGCCTACATTGTATGTTGTTGAGTTGTATATGTTCTATCCTCAAGTTGAACTCTATGATGTATATGAATTACATTGCAATGCCTTGGTGAATTTACAACCTTGTTGAACTTAGGAATGACCTAGGTTGGGTTATGAAGCACATAGCTTCAATTTCTCCAAAATTGGGAATTTAGAGAAAAGACTCAACGGAGTCGACTCTAGGGAAGATTTGAACATGTTGAACTCTAGTTTCAATCCCTACGAAGTTTGAACACCGTTTGATTTGGTTTACTCAAATATGAGCTTGGTTTAGTTGTTTACAACAAGTTGTTATGAAAGATTGGTTTTGAGCAATTAATTGCCTTGACATGTTTTTATGGTAGAGATTAATACCCTACTTGGTTGGTCGAGTTCGCTCTTGTCGAATTCGATCCTTAATTGGTTTAAGTCAAGTAAATATCTACTTGTGCATCACATTGAGTCCAGCTGGCATTATTTGGTTTGTTTATTAAGTCAGGGTGGGACGATGCATCGCCTTCACGAATTATGGGATTCGTGCTCGCTATGGATCGCCGCACCCGGGACCACACACACGCCTCCACTGTGGGCCGCAGTGGGGAAGTAGCCCCTTTGCCGTATCAATACGTGCCGCATTGGCTTGCTAATGAAATCGAGTAGGTTCTCGGTATGAGTCGATGAATTCACATAACATCGATGGCACGAACCAGTAACAGAATGTATTGCAGGAGCTACGAAGCGGCCGTGACTATATCATATCCTACTTGTATGATTTACTTTACGCACTTATGTGAACAATGTGCTAAGTGCCATATGATGATTATGTACTAAAACTGTGATAAATGTCATGCTATAACATGAACATGCATTTTTAGTAACTTACTAAGTCTTTCGACTTACCCTATTTGTTTGCTTTGTTTTCCTTAGATCCGAGCCGAGGAGACGGTCCACGTTAGACTCGCTATTTCACGCTTGGTCGTTTGTGAGCTCAAGGTTGCTCTTTTGGACTTTTGTTAGATGGTCTTTTGTTTCGGAAAGGACGTTGGGAAGCAAGTCATTTAGACTTGTCTTGGGAATTTTGTTGTTGTAGTTAACTTAATGATTTGACACTTGTAATCTTTTGTATGCCGACTATATGTCGAGCTTGTTTATATGTTGTTGGTTCGCTACAGTTTCTTCCGCTAAAGCTCGTTTAATTATTATTGTTGTTGTTGTTTCCGGCATGTTGTGGCCGTTGAGGTTATTATAAGCATGTGTTAATTGTAGGAGTAGTTATTGGGTTCCGGCTGTAACGTCGCCGATGACTTGTTTATTTTAAGTTGTTTTCCGGCCAAGTGTAGCCGAGTTGTTATTCGTATGCGATGTTGCGCCACATGAATTTTATAATCCTACTTGTGCATGCTTGTGTATCTTGCCTATTTTTCGGGATCTCGCATTGGGGTCCGGGTCGTCACATGCAAACCTTGAATTATGAGCCTCTTCTAACACCTCTCTTTTCAATTTCGATGGAACACAAATTCTTCTTCCAAAGCGTAAGATACCATCCCCTCCAAGTCGAAAATTTATCTGAGCTCCCATCTCTACTCCTTCAGATATTTTTACTAACGACGGGTCAACTTTCTGGGCTATCTTAATCCTTTCTAGTAAGGATGGTTGCAGGCTCAAACGTGCCAAATATCCTCTTACTCCTCTTACTCGTACTTCTAAACCCAAGTTCTTGATATCATCGAGAATACCCTTCTCCCTAGTCAGCATCTTTGCCAACTTTCCTCTACTCTTACGACTCAAGGCATCGGCCACCACATTGGCTTTGCCTGGATGATACAAAATGGTGCAGTCATAATCCTTTAACAATTCTAACCACCTTCTCTGCCTCATGTTCAACTCTTTTTGGGTAAAAATGTACTTAAGACTCTTGTGATCTGTGTAGATCTCGCATGTCACGCCATACAAATAATGTCTCCAAATCTTCAATGCAAGCACCACGGCAGCTAGTTCTAGATCGTGGGTCGGGTAGTTTTTCTCAAAAATTTTCAACTGTCGCGATGCATAGGCGATCACCTTCCCATTTTGCATTAGGACACACCCCAAACCTTTTAAGGAAGCATCACTATAGATTACAAATCCATACGTGGACTGCAGAGAATTGGTGCCGAAACCAATCTTTTCTTTAATTCTTGAAAGCTGGACTCACAGTCATCTGTCCACACGAACTTTACATTCTTCTGAGTTAACTTAGTTAAAGGCGTTGCTATTTTCGAAAATCCTTCAACAAAGCGGCGATAATATCCTGCCAAGCCCAAGAAACTCCTAACTTCTGTTGCGGTCGTTGGTCTTTCCCAACTCATTACTGCTTCAATCTTGGCTGGGTCCACCGAAATGCCGCCCTTTGACACTACATGACCCAAGAAAGTTACTTCCTCCATCCAAAACTCACATTTCTTAAATTTGGCATACATCTTCTCTTCCCTCAAGATCTGGAGTACAGACCTCAAGTGCTGCTCGTGCTCTTCGAGTAAATCAGTATATCATCTATAAATACGATCACACAATGGTCTAAGAATCTCCTGAAAATCCTATTCATGAGATCCATGAAAGCAGCTGGGGCATTCGTAAGTCCAAAAGGCATCACCAAAAATTCATAATGTCCGTAGCGAGTCCGAAAGGCAGTCTTCGAAATATCTTCCTTCCTGACTCTCAGATGATGATATCCCGAGCGAAGATCAATCTTTGAGAAATAGCACGCTCCGTGCAACTGATCAAACAAGTCATCAATTCTAGGTAGTGGGTACTTATTCCTTATCGTAACCCGATTGAGTTCACGGTAATCAATACACAGCCTCATACTTCCATCCTTCTTCTTCACGAATAGCACTGGAGCACCCCAAGGTGAAACGCTTGGCCTAATCAGATCTTTTTCTAATAACTCCTCAGAAGTTCTTTTAACTCCTTAAGTTCAGCTGGCGCCATTCTATATGGTGCTTTAGAAATAGGCGCCGTCCCAGGTGCTAAATCAATTCCAAACTCTACTTCTCGCTCAGGTGGAATACCGGGCAAGTCTTCAGGAAATACATCTTTAAACTCCTTAACTACTGCGAGCGACTCTAGTGTGACCCCTTCCTTTCGATTATCAATAATGGAGGCCAAGAAGCCTTGACAACCCTTCCTTAGAAGTCTTCTTGCCTTCAGAGAAGAAATAAGACCAGATAAAACCGTCGGTTTAGATCCCTTAAAACGAAATTTTGTCTCACCTGGTATGCAAAATACCACCTCCTTCTCGAAACAGTCAACCTTAGCATGAAACGCTGACAACCAATCCATGCCTAAAATTAAATCTAAGTCTTGGATCTCTAAAGGTAGTAAGTCAATAGGCATCTCTCTATCTTTTAGCATCAAAGAACACGACTTATACATTTCAGTGACAGGGATGGATTCCTTAGTAGGCGTATCTATCACTAAATCCACTTCCAAGCTTTGGGAAGACAGTTCCATACGACATGCAAGTGAGGTACTTATTATCGAGTGTGTGGCACCAGGATCGATTAATGCATAAACTTCACGAGAGTAAAGTCGAACGGTACCTGTCACCACGTCATTTGTTGCTCTGGCATCTCTGGCTGTCATAGCAAAAATTCTTCCTTGTCCCCTTGGTTTGGCCTTATCTTCCCCATTTGCTCCTTGGTTATTGCCAGCTTTTGGTGGTTCTGAGCAGTCTCTGGATTTATGTCCTACCTTTCCGCAATTGAAACATGCCCCCTTAGTCCAAAAACATGATTCCGTTCTATGTTTTCCTCCACATCTGCCACAAGCTTGATTATTGTTCTGGTTGGTATTCCGGTCCGAATTACGCCACTGATTCTGGTTTTGACCTTTATTCTGATTACGCCACTGGTGCTGGTTTGGACCTTGATTTTGGCTACTCCACCGATTCTGTTGATTATTCTGATTAAAGTTCCGATTCGTCTGGTGGAACCCCCTGTTGTTGTTGTTCTCTATGTTCTTCCTTTTATTCTCATTATTACTTCCTTGGTAGCCCGACTGATCCCGAGAGCTGTTTCCAATGCTCTCAAAATTTCTCTTCTTCTCATCCTTCTTTTTCTGATAGTCTTTTGATAATCGCTCCAATATCCTAGCTCGGTCCACGACTTCAGCGTACGTCTGCAACTGTAAGGCGATCAACCGATGGCTAATTCCTCCATTGAGGCCTCTCTCAAACATTCTAGCCTTTTGCTTGTCATTCTCAGCGAGCCCTGGAGCGTACTTCGACAACTCTGTGAACTTCATGGCATACTCATCTACTTTCATCTTTCCTTGCTCCAGATTGAGGAATTTTATCAAGTTATTATCCCGCACGCTCTCCAGGAAATACTTCTTATTAAAGACCTCAAGAAATGTTTCCCAAGTGTATTCTCCTAACCCATTTGCTTCAGCAATCCTTAATTCTGATTCCCACCATTGATTAGTTTCTCCCTCGAATTTGAACGTTACAAGAGTAACTTTCTGCTCACTTGTGAGAGTCATAGTCCTAAAAATCTTGTTCATGCTTTCAATCCATAACTCCAGCTTAATGGTTCCTGGTGCGCCTGAGAAAGTCTAAGGGCTTCTCTTTTGGAAGATGTCCAATGGGTCCTTTACTATTGGCCCAGGTTAATGTGCTGCAGGCTGTGGTTGTGGGGTAGCAGTTGCTACAGATCCGGCGTTAAGTGTATTTCGGTGCTCCGTGATGGATTATCCTGGTTCCTATTTCCCACCAGGGCTTGTGCTATAGTTTGAAGTAACGCAAAGAGAGTAGGGTCTACTGGCGTTGGGCCAGCAGCCTTTGCATTAGATTGGGTTGCTGTACGCTCTGGTTCATTGGCGTTTACGTTTGGTGCAGATACGCTATATTCCCCCACACTCTCTGAAATTGAGTTCACCGTTACCCTAGCAGCTCGAGTACCCCTACCACGTCCACGACCACGAGCTCCCGTGCGACCTCCTCGTGCCTTTAGGTACTGAGATAGAAACGTTGAGACGTCAATAAGGTTTAGGGTCACTACTATTATAGTGGCATAGTTCGATCAATATGACATCATAAGACGGTTTGGTAAACACCGTCAAGTTCTAAGGAGTACACTATACAAAATTATACATTCATACAGAAAAAAAAATACCGAATTTCATTTATTTCAAATTTCATTTAATTGTCTAATAAACAAAACTCGGAAGCATTAAATGCATTCCATTGTTCAAATAACAAAAGCAACAAGAAAAAAAATGTCCTCCAAATTCTACTGTAGGTGACCACAATCCAAACTAGATCAATCATTCCGAAGAATTTTCCTATTTAACTATCTTCTGCCTGGGTGTCTTCGTTCTCACTTGGGTCAGATTCTTCATTACTTTGATTCCCAAAGTTAACTACAAGGTTGACATCCGCCTCGATGCCCACCATCTCTTCGTCTTCTTCCTCCTCCTCTTCTGGATCTTCTTCCACAACTGGTCCATTATCTATGGTCGTTTGGACCGCATCCCAAGCATTCATGACCAAGAATTCGGTGTTACTCAGTCTTGCTTCAACTTCTGCATTGGCCCTCCTAGCATCATCTATCTCGTCAAAAGGTCTAAATAAGGCATTTTGGACCAGCTTCAATGCCTTCGTTATCTCTCTGGATTTTTCTATAAGGGCTTTGTTCTCATTTGCTAGCAGTTGACTGTCATTCCTTAACAATTGATTCTCCTGTACCAACACTTGGTTCATCCCTTCCAACTCGACTATTCTAGCACGTATTTTACTCAATCTCATTCCCACAGGTGTCCTGGGTGAAGCGATCAATGTCCTACCTGTGTTGTTATGCGTCATTTCCTACAAATTCAAAGAAGGTATTTTAGTTATTTTGACAACACTATTATCTTTCTAAGTAAGTCATATGCCCCATTAATGATATTGGATAACCTCAAGTGTAATAACATCAAATTCTTACCCTACAATTAAATTCCTATGAATTTTACTTTCTAACCCATCTGGATCTGAAATCTAAGCTCTAATATCATTCTGTAACGCCCCAAACTCGATACCGACACCACGGTCCCACAATTTGACCACGTCACTTACAATAACATCTTAAAATCATAAATATTCCCAACTCAAAAATAAATAAACCTTAAACCATCTTTAACTAAAGCCAAATAACCCAATAAAATTTGCTACAAACTCGATACTAAATAAAAGTAAATCATTCTTAATAAGTTATCCTTTTATTTAAATAAAGTCTAGATCCAAAATTCTCTCGGAACTGTCATCTTGGTTTGTCCGAGTTAAGTCTTCTCATAATTCATACTCATTACCTGAAGAAGGAGAATTTGAAAGAAAAAGGGTGAGCGAACAATGCCAGTAAGATCATATACAACCCTTCCGGTTACTAAGGAAGAGTTGACCAGAATAAATCAGAGATGAATAAATTTCAATATTCTAAGTTCACAGTTCAAGTATCGATAAGCGGAAGCAATTTATCAAATTTTTAATTCAAAATAAAAAAGGAAGTCAAATGAAAATTTAACAACAAGACGACTCGAGTGATCAACCGTCACCAACCGTCTCATACCGATTGGAGACAATAAATTACTCACAAAATCTCATGATCATAAAACAAATTTTTAAATATTTACTCCAAAAGTATCGATAAGCAGTTCAATAATTACTCCAAAGAGTATCGATAATTCGATCATGTTTGCACTACTAGAAAAATGACCTTTAGTGACGGAATTTTCCGTCGCTAATGGTTCCTCAGTGACGAATTTTTCCGTCGGTGGCCCGTCGCTGATGTCCGACGGACCGATTTCTGTCGCTAAAGGCTACCTTTAGCGACGGAAATTTTCGTCGCTAAAGGTTGATTTTCAGCGACGAAAATTTCCGTCGCTAAAGGCTTTTTAAAAATAATTAAATTTTAATTTCAGCGACGGAAATTTCCGTCGCTAAAGGTTTTTAAAAAATAATTAAATTTGAATTTCAACGACGGAAATTTTCTTCGTTAAAGGCTTTTTAAAAATAATTAAATTTGAATTTCAGCGATGGAAAATTTCGTCGCTAAAGGCTTTTAAAAAAATAATTAAATTTGAATTTCAGCGACGAAAATTTCCATCGCTAAAGGCTTTAAAAAAATAATTAATTTGAATTTCAGCGACGGAAATTTCGTCGCTAAAGGCTTTAAAAATAATTAAATTTGAATTTCAGCGACGAAAATTTCCGTCGCTAAAGGTTTTTAAAAAATAATTTAATTTGAATTTCAGCGACGGAAATTTCCGTTGCTAATAATGGAAAAAAATTATAAAAAATACACAAAAATACTATCATTATAAATTTTTGTACCTGATAATATAACAATTAATACAAAACTAAAAATACAAAATAAACAATAATATAAAACTCTAAATGTTATTACATCGAACTCTAAATGTTATTACATCGAAGTACCAAATATATACATTCAAAATCAAACAATATCAAATATCAATGTTTCAATTTCAAGCAGTACCAATAATCAAAGTGGAGGAGAGGGGGGCTGATCTTGGAAGAGATTTGGATGAAAAGGGGGCTGACCCAATCTGCTGGAAGAGAGATGCGTTCGAATACCCATGCATCTGGTGTGCCATGCTTTGCATCGTCGCCATCATTTCTGCAAATTGTTGCTCTGTTTGCTCTCGATATTCCGCAAACAAACGTTGCTGCTCAGCCAAGTGTGCTTCCAAAGTCTCTATCCTCAAAATCTGCTAAGCATCGGGCCTTCTATTCATCTTACACTATGAAACCTGCATAGTTCCAATGAAATAACCAAATGCTACCTCTGTCATTAAGAATACAAAAAAAAAAAAAAAACTCGCAATGAATGGCAAACAATTTGAAGAACGTTACAATCAAACAAATGCGCAACCTTTCTACACAAAAGGTTTCTTTTTTACGTACAAGTATCATGAAAGAAACAATAACTTTATTACTAATATGAAGAAGCTACCAAAAATCCAACATTGCTACTAATGTAAAAATCAAATATAATACACCAATATAAACAAAAAAAACTAAATAACTCATAGATACACTTTAGAGGGCCTTCATGTGACGACCCGACCCGGATCCCAAGACGAAATCCCAAGGTCGTGCCGCCAAGAAGACAAATAACAACAAACAAGTAGCAAATAATGGGTAGGGCCATAACGGCGATACACCGACAGCTCAAAACATATGCGGAAGCGAAATAATTGAAACGGTGGCGCCTGAGCTAACAAGCTCAAACTAAAAACAACCAAAGAGGTAATTAATCTCTCGGTCCAAAAATTCGACTCGCGTGCCGCAACATTGGGCACGTAGGACAAACTCCCTGTTATGCAATTCAAATATATAGCATAATAAACCAAGTCATCGGCGAAGCTACGGCCGGAACCCAACATTATACTAAGTCTAAGACTCTAGTCTAACAACTCAACGGCTAAAAACATGCCGGAGAACAAACATAATACTTTAACTAGCAATGTAACATGCTAAACATAATCACCAATTAACCAAGCGCGACTAAAACCAGTCGGCTACCAACAACATAAGTACTAACAATATTATAAGTACTAACAACAAGAAAACATATGGAGGTATAACCATAAATATACATCAAGCACGACTTCTCCTTGTCGGCTAACAAAAGAATAAGCTAACAACATGGTTACAATATTACTAATCACATTCAGGTTTGCTACCCAATCATGAAGTTTACATAACTTCATCTTCCCAACGACCTCACCAAAAACAAAATAAACATCTAAGTAGCAACCTTGTCAAAAGAATTCCTTGTCAACGTAACCTCCTCGATTTACTTGGATCCGCTCGCACGGCTCGGATCTAGTGAAAAAACAACCAACAAATAAAAGTAAGTCACAATGACTTAGTAAGTTACTAACCATAACTTCCTACCATGGCATAATGCTCAATCATAAAATTACATCATGCTATCGTCATGAAATAACCTTATATAAAATCATGTTATGGCATCCATGCTCAACATTAATAAAACATGTTATCATTGTAGTATAACATCTCACTAAAATCCATGTCAAGGCATTTTTATGCTTAACGATCATAATTCTTGTTATTGGTATAACATAGCCTTCCAATTATTTACATGTCAAGGCATATAAGCTTAACAACAATAATTCATACTTCTGGCATAATACCACATTCGAATAATATTCATGGTAAAGCATATTAGCTTAACAACAGTAATTCATGTTATTGTTATAACATAACCTTCCCATAATATTCATGTCAAGGCATATAAACTTAACAACAATGATCCAGACTTTTGGCATAATACATCATTCAAATAATTTTCATGTTTAAGCATTCATGCTTAACAACCTTGAACAACATGTTATCTATAAAGTATAACATTTATGAAATCCAATCAACCATCATATCATATCCAAACCACCAAGCACATTATTCACATAAGTACTTGTGAGACAATTCATATAAAAGGGATATGATACCATTACCAATTCTTCCGCGTGTGTTGCTCCTGCAAAAACACGTGCAAAACCTTTATGTGCCCTCGATATCCCTCTCGTAGATATCGACGTCCCCGAGATAGTCTCCGCTCGAGTTCCATAGTTATCAAAGTCATGTGTATTACTACAACTGAGATAAACTACTTCCCCACCGTGGCCATCGATGGAGGGGTGTGTGCAAACCCGGCACGGCGATCCATCGCGATCACGAATCTCACAATTCGTGAAGACGATGTATCGTCCCACCAAAAACTCAACAAACCGACTCCAGCTGGACTCAAAACCCAAGCACAAGTAATATATACTCATATGCTCAAAACAAGTAGGTAAACACTCTACCATCAAACTAGTCATGCTTTTCATCCACAACTAGCATAAATATCATAACCGAGAATCATATAAGCTCTCATAATCAAGTGTGCTTCACACACTTCAAAACTTCTTGGAGGCTCGACCTCCATGAATTCTACCCGAAATTCCGTAGGACTTAAGATTATAGTTCCTAGGATTCATACTAACCCAAAGGTTGACTCCGTTGAGTCCAATCTAAACTTTCCGAAAATTCAAGGAATAGAAGCATGGGCTTCAACATCCCCATATGTTCATAACTATCGCCAAAACCACAATCCCAATGTTCAATAAACTCACATAAACCCCACAAATTACTTAACAATGCAACTTAGAACAAATTGGCCATCTTGTGCATAAATTCATTCAAGTCACCTTACCAATCATAATTTCCAATTCATGATTAAATCATACAACATGGTTTAATATACTCTATTAAGCATATAAAACATAGTAATCAAGCTCACAACAATAATTTGCAAGCTAAAACATAATTAGGGCAAAACACCCTCCAAGTATCTCTCTCAAATCAACTTCAATACTCATGGATAATTCACATAACCAAGTTCAATAGACTATTTAGAACATGAATTTCACATAAATCATGGTCTCACATAGGTTCAACCAACTCTACCATCAATTTGAAAACCTAGGGTTCATGCATCTTCTACAAACCCTAACAATGGCTTCCATTGACCTCACATAGCATAAATGGTTGTTTCCCTAGGGTCAATGGAGCCCAAAAGAAAAGGAAGAGAGGTAGAAACTTACCAAAATTCGGCCCTCACAAACTGTCAACCGAAACTCCAAGAGATGATGTCTATCTCTTCAACTCTCTCTTCAATCTCGCGGGTATGGAATGGGGGAAGAAGCTCCTAGCAATGGCCTCCAAGATCAGCCATTCAAGAGCCCTAGAATCGTCTCTCCCAAGCTCCCTCTCAAGCTCCGTTGAATGCTCACGAGAAAGGGGAAAGGGGTCGACTGCTTTTGGCCGAACAAAATGAGAGAGAGTGCGTGAGTTTTGGGTTTTATATGGGGGATTAATTCTCTTAATCAACTCACTAATCCACCTCTAAATCCTCTAATAATGTTTAGGACAAGTTTTAGGCTAAGTAGGAGGGTTTAGGTTAGGTTTAAAATGGGTTTAAGTGGTTAAAATTCGGACAGCGCACAAAAGGATTGCAGAATCCCGTAATTGATATTCAGGGACCCTTGCGGTCGCCTCATGTGTGGGGGATGCGAGCACATCCTCCAGCATTCCTTTTCCCGGCCTTTGTTGCTTCCCTGCTCGAACCCGGCCTCTCCCGCGTGCATTCTCGAGTCCTTCCAAGCCAAAAATGGTCTACAATCCAACCTTAATAACCTCCAAACAATAACCAAAACAATCAAGTCTCAAACCTCAACAAAACATGGCCAAGAACTCAGGCAGAACTCTCCCGAACGACAACCGAAAAGGTCAAACGAAGAACGGTTAACGCTAGAATCAAACTAGCAACCAAACCGACGATGCAACTAGCATCCAACAAACATCCAAGGCATGTAAATAATGTTATAAATGCCCTCTAACAATTATCCATGTGATAACCACATAAATCACAAACCCGAGATTCAAAGCATCTCGCGAAAGAAAAATGCATACGTGCATCTCAAACGACGTCAAGGATCATGCTATTGACTCTAAACATATACGGGAGCTAAATGAACATATTTATGATGGTTATAAATGTATGAATCCATGCATAACACAAGCAAGCAACATTTTAGGGTTTTACACTTCAAGTAAAGCTACACCCTTTATGAAACCAGGGAATCTCCAACCAAGCGAGCATGACCTTACAACAAATCATCACCAACAAAATAGTCTGAACACAAATGACTATTAGTACAAGAGAACAGCCAAAAAAAAGTTATCTTTGATAACTTGCCTCATTGATTGACTATTAGTACAAATGCCTGGCAGTAGGTCCATTCATTGATGAACCCGATAACTAACATCACAAGAGGAACATGATGCAGGAACCAATCCAGCGGATCATATTCATTTCAAATTCTAGTTACTTATAATAGTTAGGTAGGCTCTACCCCACCTTTAAATGTACATTTGACTCCATCCAACCCAGTTGAACCATCAAGTGAGAGAGGAACAAATCTTGTTTCTTAAGGTTAGGGTTTAGGGTTTAGGTGTAAGAGTTAGGTTGAGGATTTAGGGTTTAGGTTTCGAGGGTGGGGTGGGGGTGGAGGTGGGGTTAGGTTTAGGTTTTAGTGTTATGGTTTAGGTTTAGGGTTAAGGTTTAGGTTTAAGGGTAGGGTTTAAGGTTTAGGTGTAAGAGTTAGGTTTAGGGTTTAGGTTTTAGGTTTTGGGTTGGGGTGGGGGTGGGGGTGGGGTTAGGTTTAGGTTTTAGTGTTATGGTTTAGGTTTAGGGTTAAGGTTTAGGGTTAAGGGTAGGGTTTAGGGTTTAGGTGTAAGAGTTAGGTTGAGGGTTGAGGGTTTAGGTTTTGGGTTGGGGGTGGGGTAGGGGTAGGGGTGGGGGTGGGGTTAGGTTTAGGTTTTAGTGTTATGGTTTAGGTTTAAGGTTAAGGTTTAGGTTTAAGGGTTAGGGTTTAGGGTTTAGGTGTAAGAGTTAGGTAAGTTTGTTGAGGCTTTAGGGTTTAGGTTTTGGGTTGGGGTGGGGGTGGGGGTAGGGGTGGGGTTAGGTTTAGGTTTTAGTGTTATGGTTTAGGTTTAGGGTTAAGGTTTAGGTTTAAGGGTAGGGTTTAGGGTTTAGGTGTAAGAGTTAGGTTTAGGGTTTAGAGTTTAGGTTTTGTGTTGGGGGTGGGGTTAGGTTTAGGTTTAGGTTTTAGTGTTATGGTTTAGGTTTAGGGTTAAGGGTAGGGTTTAGGGTTTAGGTGTAAGAGTTAGGTTGAGGGTTGAGGGTTTAGGTTTTGGGTTGGGGGTGGGGGTGGGGGTGGGGTTAGGGTTAGGTTTTAGTGTTATGGTTTAGGTTTAGGGTTAAGGTTTAGGTTTAAGGGTTAGGGTTTAGGGTTTAGGTGTAAGAGTTAGGTTTAGGGTTTAGGTTTTGGGTTGGGGGTGGGGGTGGGGGGGGGGTTAGGTTTAGGTTTTAGTGTTATGGTTTAGGTTTAGGGTTAAGGTTTAGGTTTAAGGGTTAGGGTATAGGGTTTAGGTGTAAGAGTTAGGTTTAGGGTTTAGGGTTTAGGTTTTGGGTTGGGGTTGGGGGTGGGGGTGGGGTTTGGGTTTGGGTTTGGGTTTAAGGTTGTGGTTTAGGTTTAGGGTTTGGGGTTTAGGTTTAGGGTTGGGTTTGGGTTTTAGGTTTGGGTTTAGGGTTTAGGTTTGGGGTTGGGTGTGCTTCGTTATCCGACTAACTAATACTAGTAAATGCTAAAAGCTCAGTTAATGCCTATGGGTGTGCTTCGTTATCCTACTAACTAATACTAGTAAAATGGTACACAAGTTTTTATGTCACTTTGCAATGTTAACAAAACTCCATAAAAAAAAAAGAGTAAATAAAAACCTTCATCTTCATTTTCATAATTAATTGAGCCCACCATTTCTCTCCCGATATAACTAAAGGGCCAATCAGACGCAACTCGTGTACACAAAAACAGCCCATGTACAGTATGATTAATATTGAGGATAGGGTCATTTGGAGAGGAATTGAAGAGTTTTTAATAATGAGGAGAGGGTTGTTTTCTGTTTTGAAGAATGAAGTTCTTCATTTGTTGTTCTTTTGGTGGCACAGATTCAGGTGGGCATTTGGCCAATTCTTTTTTTTTTTTTTTTTTTGTAGAGTTTATGGATAGCTTTAGTATTTCGTAATTTCTTGTGTATACTTCCGGTCTACAAGGAAGCAGCACCTGTTTTTCTGCTTTTTGTTTATAAAACATATTACTTACCAAAAAAAACATTGAAGAAGACAAAAACTAAACCCATAAACACAGGAAACTAAACAAAA
Organism: Codonopsis lanceolata; assembly: GCA_013146195.2. NCBI lineage: Eukaryota > Viridiplantae > Streptophyta > Magnoliopsida > Asterales > Campanulaceae > Codonopsis > Codonopsis lanceolata. The sequence continues at coordinate 6,256 of JABEVN020000647.1, read as the reverse complement.
ACCTATACTAAGTTCCTATCCAAAAATCTTCCAAAAATGTCATCAAACTATCAACAGGCTCCCTCAACCCTAAAATAGAGCAAATTCAACATTGAGCCCTTTTAGGTAATGGACTAGAAGCCCTAATCCCTCAGCTTAATCACAGTCCAGTAGTAGATGATTTGAAGCAATTCAAAATCCTTTTTTTATCCTTTAATATCTATTGTTATCCAAAGCATAAGGCCAAGCATGAATTCTAACTATAACATAGAAAGCGTAACACCGCCTATCAATTAGCAGGATGCTACGATTAACTGCAACAACAAAAAATTGATTAAATTGAACACAAAAGTGGTAAAATAAAGCCAAAATATGAGGTATGGACAAGCACGTTCGAGTTTCTTTACCTTACCCATTTCCCCAATAAGAAAGATTTTTTTGGTAACCATTTACGGCTTACAACAACGAGTCATTGCACATTCCAATTAACCTCCATATGTTACAAGGCAAGCGAATAGTCAAATGATAGTCACATGACTTATAAAAAGGCAGTCAAGTTACTCCTCTCTCATTTAATCTTATGGACCACAATCTCTGTAATCTACCACCCAGTTGCATTATCATCATACAATCAGTATTGAGGGACTCAGAGCACTCAATGAAATGAAAACCAGAACCTGAAATTAGCTCTCATTCCATGCACGTTAGATCCATGCGACTTGATAGAGTATTTGTGGCAGCCCGACCCGGACTCCAATGCGGAATCCCAAGGTCGTGCCACCAAGGAAAGCTAAGAGACAGACACGCACCTGCTAAGCATAATGGTGCAAGTCAAAAGATGAGCCATCAAGCTCGAACAGGAAGGTAAAGCCATAACGGCGATACGGAACAACAAAAACTAAAATATGCGGAAGCAAATCATAAGTGGAACCCAAGCCTTTAATTCTAAACAAAGGAACGCAAGGCTGAGAGATAACTATCTCTCGACAATTCTACGACGCGCGTGACGCAACATTGCGCACGGGCAACAAACCATCGGCAAACCTAAGGCCGACGAATCAACAAAATACCAACCTGATAATTAACCACTCAACGGCTACAACATGTCGAAGGGACAAATCAACTAAACGAATAAGATATTTAAATACTAACAACTAAACCCAAGTCTCTCGACTAACGTCGTCGGAGATGACAATACCAACAATACTAGAATGAGTGAGCTAAAGCATGCTCGAAATAACAAGGGAATAACTCCTAAGAGATATAACAGCTCGACCAAGCAAGTCGGCTCCCAAAATAATACGATAATAAAATACTAACATATTCTACCCAAGTAAAGTCTACATAACTTTACATTCGTGTCTCACAAATACATAATAACAATAATAATAATAGTTCTAAGCTCAAGCCCGGAAGTCAACCTGCCAGAAATCACTAGCCGAAGTCGCCACGCGTACTAACGGGATCACTGCACACACTAAGGAAAACAAACACACGAAGTGAGTCATAATGACCCAGTAAGTTACTAAATGCAATTGTATGACATATCATGTCATGGCATGGCATAATGCACAAGCATATATAAAAATCATGGTATCACACTAGTATACCAACAATAAACATGTACTTAGTTATCAAAGCACATAATCTCACATAAACCACATAGCATATTATCTTTCACATAAATGCTCATACGTAAACATGTAAAACCAGAATCTGAGCCCAGCCCTCAATATTCAAACCATGGGTCCAACCCTCAAATGATCATAATATGGGTTTGAATCCTCAAATGATCACAACTCATCAGTTTTCTTAATGAGTACCTCGTTACATTCATCCAACCTAGGATGAGAAATGGGAGCTCGATATCAGGCTAGATGGCGCTAATACGAGACCACATCCCACTATTGGCCAAATAGTGAGGAGAAATGGTACCAATGCGGCGATTCATAACGAATGTTTCCAAAGGCTATGAATCGTCCCATTGCCGACAAAACAACCAAGACGCCAGTTGGACTCAAATCAAGATGCTCAAGTAGATATTTACTTGAATAAACCAATAAGGACCAAGTCCATCACGAAAGGACTCATCAAATCAAGTAGGTCATAATGCTCTACAAAACCCAATAAACCATGCACATAAATGTACACACTTAACATGTTCAACTAACTTGTAGGTTTGGTTTAAGAACCACATATTGAGGTATTCATAATCCTCAAGTCATCACCAAATCAAGAATAGTCCCCTACTCACAATATGAGGTCTACTATAGTCCCCTACTCAAGATTTAACCAAAGACTATTACTTTAGTCTAAGAACAACCACAAATCAAGGCTTACCATTTTAGGTTCACTTAAAAGCACACCGGACTCAACCATAGTCCCAAGCATCATATATAATCGACTTCCTCAATGTTATACTCAAGAACATCAAGACTACCCCGTAGTCACTCCCTTGCAAGTGCATTCATGTGCACGCGACCAAATTCCTTAAAGAGAGAATTCATTCGTTAATCGTCTCTTAATATACTAGGGACCGCAAGTTGGTCTCTAATGTTCTGTGCTCTACAAGCACGCTCTAAACATACTCCCAATAGGTCTCTATAACACGAGTGTCTCAATTGGACACCAAATAAGATACTCGGGTACGCACATACATAACTAAGCAGAACCCGAACATCGTAGGGTTTCAACACAAAGCTCATTATTATATTATTGACCTTACAACGACTCCGTTGAGTCTTAATTCTACATTTAATTCTTTATGTGTTTCATAAACCCACAATTTAACTCTATTCAAACGTACAATAAAATCCCAAAATTCATTCGGGCTTGATTCCCAAGCCTAAAAACCCAAGAACTCATCATAATCATAGTCAAACGAAACCCAAATGTTGTAGGATTTCAACCCGAGTTCATTAACACATTATTGAACTTATTTCGACTCCGTTGAGTCTAAATACTAAGTTTCATTTCTTACACATTTCATCAATCTCAACATTTACATCCACTTCAATTAACAACAATTTCTCCAATAATTCGGGCTTGATTCTCAAGCCCTAAAATTCATAACAAAACCCAAATAACATGTGGACATGATTTCTAGCATGCTCATAATCCTAGAAACATAATATGAAGAGTAATCATATAATTCAACAATCATAGAAGCTATTCTACAAATGCTCCTAACAAGTTCATACTTCCAAAAATCCCCAAAATGGGCATACATAGCATATCAAGTGTTCATTGCCCACAAATAGCACATAGGTTGTTTTCCTTAGGGCCAATGAACCAAAATAAAAGAAGGTAACTTACCTAGCTCGGATGAAAACTCCAAAGAACGCAAATCCGATCGGTGAACTTGTTCTACTCGTCGAGGGCTTCACGAATCTGAAGTTTGAAGGCAATCCGACGCTTGGATCGTCTTGGATCGAAGAGAGAAGGAGGCTAGGGCTTGAAATCTCCCATGGACTCTCTCTCTCTCTAACTCATGTGTAGAGGAGAAATGAAGGAGAAATTTGAAAATTGCAAAGGGTTTGGGCTTATATACTTCCACAATCCAAGAGGGCATAATAGTCATTTCCCTAGTACAATTATTAAATATTAGGAGTTATCACTCACTAATCTAACCTTAATTAACTTCCAACTAATGTTAGGACATGATTAGGGCTAAGTATGGGAGGTTAGGAAGGGTTTAGAGGGGGTTTGATGAGGGTAGGATAGGTATTTCTCGTCAAAAATCGAAACAGGGCAAAAGGGGTCGGGGCACCTTGTGGTCGCAAGGTCCCCTAGAGCTTGCGACCGCAAGCTCTCAGCCCTCCCATTCACAGTCCTGATGACCTTGGGCAAGGCAGTCCTTCCCCCTTGCGACGCAAGCCTCCTGCACTCCTCAAAAAAAGGGCTTAGAATTCAACCCCAAACGACCTCAAACACATAACCAAACCTAAAAAGGTTCAAACCTCATCCAAAGTAGGTCTAGGACTCCCATAGAACACCCACAAACAACCCCCGAAACAACTCGGAGCGAAACAGGAACGGAAGAGGTGCAACAATGTAACCAAAACGACTTGACGAATGAACTAGCAATTGAACGTGCATCGAAAGGAGACTTTTTAAGGCAAGTCTAAGGGCTAATGAAGAAGCTTGAATACTCCTAGAAAGTTGAATAACAACTAGGGAAATAAGAACTCCAAAGGAGAGACGAACATTATCTCCAAAGCTTCCAAATCATCGATAGACTTAAGGAACAACTCCAACTTGAAGTCTAATACATCTAAACATGTTAATCAATCATCATATAAAGGTCTAGGACCAAACCGAGGTCACGAACGCAAAACGCAAGCAAACCCTCAATCGGCCGCATTCCGACTATCGCCGAGTCACGACTTGTGACTTTAGCAAGTCGACAACTATATGGCATTTCTTAATAGTGTTTTGTCTTAATTAGTCTCAAAATCTAGTTATGGATCAATGGATATAGGCCATTATCCATGGTTATCGTGGATAATGGCCTATTATCCATTGATCCATAACACCAATTTTGCCACCCCTAGTCTTAATGTGGTCTCTCATACATATCTAGACCCTCTTCCAAACCAAACATACAATGGACAAAGGAAGAAGTGCAAGTATGGCACGAAATCGAGCTAATCTAAGGCGGAGTGTTACACTCTTCTTAAAAAGAATTCGCCCGAATTCTAAACCACAACACAATCCAACGCGGTCAACACTCAACCACAATACATCAAGACAACGACATCGTGTCTCTTAATCCCGGTTAACACTGATCTCAAACCAACCTTGATTCGAATCTCCGAAGTCTACCACCATACTACTACACAAGGGTCAAACTGCAATCCAAATCCCAAATTCCATGAACACTCCATAGTCAAAAAACAACAACACTTACGATTGAAAATACTACGACCCATACTTGAGTCGTAAATACATACGACCTCAAGACTATGCCAATCATATGCAACGACTCCCAAATTTTAACATAAAACATTCAACTACCGAAACTATTTGTTTCGGGGCACAACATGAAATTCAATCACAAGAGATTCTAAGTTAAACGAAATAATAATTGCCTATGGAGCAATTCACAAACAAATTAAAGATAATCAAGTCAGCATTTCAAACCATGTAAATCACACTCGCGATTTCCATCGCGGGTAAGAACACATAAAGCACATTAATGAAATGTTTTGAAAATTGTTCCATTTGCCCATTCCATTTGGTAACGGGTATAGTCAATTTCTAACTTAACTCTACCAATCCTAGTCCAACGACGAATACCTTTGCTCACCAATTCGGTACCTAAATTAGCTTCAAAAGTTTCCAATGCGAAGGTTCATGAATAAAAATTTTAAGCATCCTTCAAACATTCTCCTATACTAATGAAATGAATGAACAAGAGATAATAATTATGAAATGAGAATTTAATATACTAAAATGTAAATGCATCAAATAGGTGTTTCCTACAACTAATGCACATAACTGAATAAAATCAAGCCAAGTAACAAGGTCTACTACCTTGGCAACAATCATAGCTATCACAAAACTTCGTGTACCTAGTACACTCAACCAAGATAATTCACTAGAAATTACAAGAAACCGACTCGCCTACCGATACTGTAACGTCTATACTCCGCAAAACTATCCTTACTTAGGCTCAGACCAAGTCTACAAACTGACACACTATAGCATCCTATCCCAACGTTAACGTCTCAATACTCGCGGTGGCGTCATACACTCGCAACCATGATTATCTTCTAAATCACAATAACCTTCTCACAAGTCGAGTGTATATCCAACTCGCATAATAACCACTAACAATAATATAGTATTATATTATTCATTACGTAAAACATATCTTTATAGAATATACAAGTATCATTCCAAACCAATAAGTATCATCACACAATTCATACTTCATATATATATATATATATATATTCGTATCATATACATACTATGTCCTTTTTATATAACCACACAAAACCACAACTCTATATGTAGCATAGTCTTACACATATATAGACTAAACAAGAACCCATACACCACGTGCGATTACCTACCGTAATCCACAAAACAAACATATTATATATCGATCTCACATTGGGGTATTATCCCCAATCAAACAAATAACCAATAATACACAATACACCATATAATGTATGTATGAATGCACATGAGCTATCGATTAAAACGTGTACTTAATAACGGTAATAGTAGTCACCGTATAATTTACATATATATATATACACAAGAATAT
>JABEVN020000646.1:0-29315 GCA_013146195.2 Codonopsis lanceolata | reverse complement strand
ATTATGGGGTTCGAGATTGTTCGGCGATGTTGAGTGTGAAGATAATTCGAGATAGATTGCTCACCGCTCAAAGTCGGCGTGAAAAGCTACGGGATAATAGAAGGAGAGATTTGGAGTTTGGGTTGGAGACTTTGTGTTTCTTAAGGTATCAGCTAGAAACCAAGAGATTCTGGAAGAAAGGGAAATTATCACCCAGGTTTGTTGGACCTTTTGAGATTTCGGAGCGAGTCAGAGTTTGCACAGTGGTGGCTTTACCGTCTTTGTCGAGAGATCCATAATGTATTTCATGTGTCTATGCCGAAATATCTTAGGATGATTCCCATGTTCTTGAGTATGAGGAGATTACTTTTCAACCGGATTTGTCTTATGTGGAGCAATAGGTGAAGATACTTGACACGAAAGAGCAAGTTTTGAGGAACAAGAGAATTCCATTGGTGAAAGTCCTTTGGAAGAATCACGAGATCGAGGAAGCAACTTGGGAGACCGAGTTGGAGATGCGAGAGAAATATCCTCATTTGTTTGATGACTACGGTAAGAATTTGGGGGCTAAATTCCTTAAAGTAGGGGAGAATGTAAACCCTAAAATGTTGCTTGATTGTGTTATGCATGGATTCATACATTGATAATCATCATAAACATGTTCATTTAGCTCCCGTATATGTTTAGAGTCAATAGCATGATCGTTGACGTCGTTTGAGATGCATGTATGCACTTTTCTTTCGCGAGATGCTTTGAATCTCGGGTTTAAGATTTATGTTGTAACTTCATGGATAATTGTTAGAGGGCATTTAAAACATCATTTTCATGCCTTGGATGTTTGTTAGATGCTAGTTGCATCGACGGTTTGGTTGCTAGTTTGATTCTAGCGAAAACCCTTCTCAGTTTGACGTTTTCGGTCGTCGTTCGGGCGAGTTCTGCCTGAGTTCTTGGCCATGTTTTGATGAGGTTTGAGACTTGATTCCTTTGGTTAATGTTTGGAGGTTGTTAAGGTTGAATTGTAGACCATTTTTGGTTTGGAAGGACTCGAGATTGCACGCTGAGAGTCCGGACCGAAGCAAGGAAAGCGAAAAACCCTAAATGCTGGAAATTCACTTGATGCGGTCGCATCACCCTAACCCTAAGCGACCGCAAGGGTCTGATTTCCAGAATGTTGGGATTTTGTTCCTGTTTGTGTGATGTCCGAATGTTTGACCAATTAACCCATTTTTAAGCCACACCTTGACCCAATTACTTAACCTAAACTAGTACTAACATCTATTAGGAGATTTAGGGGTTAATTAGTGGGGTAATTAGTGAGTTAATCCCCCTTATATAAGAGAGAATCAGCCGCACTCTTCTTCTATTCGGCCAAGGCAGAAAGGTCGACTCCCCCTTTTCTCTTCTTGCGAATTCTGGGAGCACTCAAGGAGGCTTGGAAGAGAGCTTGAGAGGTGGTGGTTCTAGGGTTTTGAAGGGCTGATCTTGGAGGCCATTAATAGAGTCTTCTTCTTCCCCATTCCACCTTCAAGATTGAAGAAAGAGTTGAGGAGAAACTCCATTGTTAGGGCACGAAAATTCTGGTTTTAGGGCTGAACTTTTGGTAAGTTTCTACCTTTCTTCTCCTTCTTTTTAGGCTCCATTGACCCTAGGGAATCAACCATGTGTGCTATTTGAGGTCAATGGAAGCCATGGTTAGGGTTATAGAAGATGTATGAACCCTAGGATTTCAAATTCATGATAGAACTTGATTGGCCTATGTGAGACCATGATTATGTGAAATTCATGTTCCAATTAGCTTATTGAACTTGGTTATGTTGTTTATTCATGTGGATTAATGTGGGTTTGGTTGAGATACTTGGAGGGTGTCTTGCCCTAAATTTGTTTTAGCTTGCAACCTAATGATGTTAGCTTGATTAATATGTTTTATATGCTCAATAGAGTCTATTCAACCATGTTGTAAATTTTAAATCATGATTTGAAGGTTATGGTTGGTATGATGACTTGGATGAAATTATGCACAAGATGGCTAAATTATTCTAAGTTGCATTGTTAATTAGTTTGTTGGGTTTATATGAGTATATTGAAGATTGGGAATTGTGGTTTTGGGCGATAGTTATGAACATAGGGGGTTGATGAAGCCTAAGCTTCTAATCCTTGAATTTTCGGAAAACTTAGATTGAACTCAACGGAGTTAACCTTTGGGTTAGTATGAATCCTAGGAACTATAATTTTAAGTCCTACGGAATTTTGGGTAGAGTTCATGGAGGTCGAGCCTCCAAGAAGTTTTGAAGTGTGTGTAGCACACTTGATTATGAGAGCTTATATGATTCTCGGTTATGATGTTTATGCTAGTTGTGGATGAATTGCATGACTAGTTTGATAGTAGAGTGTTTACCTACTTGTTTTGAGCATATGAGTATATATTACTTGTGCTTGGGTTTTAAGTCCAAATTGGCGCTTGGCTGTTGAGTTTTGGTGGGACGATACATCGTCTTCACGAATTATGTGATTCGTGATCGCGATGTATCGCCGTGCCGGGTTTGCACACACCCCTCCATCGATGGCCACGGTGGGGAAGTAGTTTATCTTAGTTGTAGTAATTGTGACGACCCGACCTCGACCCCGAGATGGAATCACAAGTCAAGTCGCCCAAATAGGACAACAATACAATCAAAGACTCGCTTTGGAAAACGACGTGACGCAACATTTCGATGAAGCGACTCGGCACCAAAAGGCCGGAATATTTTAAAACTTTTTACACCTGATATAACAATTAATACAATTATACCAAATCATCGGCGACTTTACTACCGGAACCCAACACTACACAGTTCATGCAAATATACCTCGACGGCTATAACATGCCAGAGAACAACATACTTAAATAAGAGCTAAAGTAATGCCCAAATGGAAGTTTTAAACAGATGAACCATAATACAGCCTATACAAGGCTCGCGACATGCGCCGGCACTCAAAATAGAATACCAAGTATAGACACAAATACAACAAAACCAAATTCCCAAGCGAAGTCTAAATGACTTGCTATACCCAACGCCCTTACAAAACGAGAACAAAATAAGGACATCTAAAAACAACAACCTCGTCGCAAGGCGATCACGACAAGCGCAAATCCGCAACACCTCAACGAGCGGTACCGAACGGCTCGGATCTAAAGCAAGAAAAGGGAGGGGGTAAGTCATAAAGACTTTGTGAGTTAACAATTATGCATGTCATGGCATCATGGCAACATACATATCAAGATATCATTTTTAATATCAAGTCAATCAAAGCGCTCATTTAATAAACACTTAAAACACATATCCATGGTAGCACATTGTTTCACATAAGTGCTATAAAGGTAAACCACATATACGGAGGATATGATATGAAACCGATGCCGCTACGTAGCTCCCCGCAATACACGCGTTAACATTCGTGCCAATGATACCCGTGATTAGTGTATCAAAGTATCGAGTTCTCTACTCGAGTACCGAGTTCTCTGCTCGGGTACCAAGCTCTCTCCTTGGTACTTAGACCTTCCAATGTGCTCTCTTGGTTACAGCAAAGGTGCTACTTCCCCACTGTGGCCAACAAAGGGAGGCGTGTGTGATAAAACCCGGTATAACAACCCATCACTATCACGAGCCCCATAACTCGTGACGGCGATGCATTGTCACACCAACGACTCAATCAAATATGCCACCGACTCATGCAATGCCAAGTAGATGTTTACTGGTCATGAAATCTCAAATAAGGAATAAGTTCAACAAGAGCGAACTTATTCAACAAGTAGTTGTTTACTCACTTAAGGAATCACACAAGAATTCGACAAGAGCGAATTCAACATGTCAAATAGATTCATTATTCTACAACATGCTCTCAATCATGCATTTATTTCACACGATCACACAAACCACATAAGAACTCGATTGAGTCTTATAAGCACACATATCAAATATGCCCTTCAATCCATCCCAAAGTCACGTAAGCTAATTCATTAGTCTAACGCACTAAATTCATCATGTCAAATAGATATATCATTCTATAACATGCTCTCGATCATGCATTTATTTCACACGATCACACAACCGCGTAAGAACTCGATTGAGTCTTATAAGCACACATACATCAAGGCATAAACATCAATCCATCTCAAAGTATCGTAAGCTAATTCATTAGTCTAACGAACTATATTCGTCGTAGGGATTGATTGTGGAGTCGGTATTGTTCATAACTCCCTAATTTCAACTCCGGTGAGTTTTACTAAAATTCAACCAAGAAGAGCATCGACACAATATGTATCACATTGCCCTCTCCTAAGTTCTCCGTTCATTTAGAACTTGATAACTAAGCCGTTCATGTCCTCGAACTAGCCTTAAACACAATCTCGAGTTTCAAACCCTAGTTTCGGTGATTTTGTTAAACCTTGAATTGAACCGAATTCTTTCACAAGAGTTATTCCCAAGCTTAATACAAACAACATTCATGCTTTAATAAATGTCAAAATCATAACTTCATAGAGATTTCATAAAATCATACTCACATTTTATATGTTGAATTGAAGGTTGTGTCTTCACAAAAGATGTTCACAATCAACATTAAAACAACTATAATGAAGGGGTCATGCTATTTTGTTTAACATGAAAATCTCAGGGAATTGTCACTCACCTTAGTCCTATGATTAATGGAGGAAAGGTTGATTAAAGAGAGGATTGGTGTAGAGATGATCAAGAGCTTCGATTTGGCGGTCTCGGCTCGACAATCGGACCACCGGATCTCCGGGAAATGGTCCTTCAACCTAGGGTTTCTTCCATGGACGAATTTGAGCTTCAAGCCTCTGATTCTCTGGTTATGTTTGAGCTAAAATGGCTGAAAGGGATGAATTGGGTTTATATACTTCCCCTCAAACTCCCTAATCCATGTGATGGGTGTTATATGGCTTCTCATTGGCCAAGGGATGTGAGCCATTGATAAGCATTGATCCAAAGGTCTAAAAGCATCCTAGACAAGTCAACAAAGGTGGCTTAGACTCACCAAGGTCGGCCAAGGGCAAGGGCACTTGGGTCAACAACCAAAATCAACCAGAAAATGACACAAACCTGAATCCGGCACAATGCGGTCGCATCATTTTGGACCCATGCGAGCGCTTCCACTATTCATGGCCAATTTCCAGATTGTTGTTACTGGACAGTCGATCTTGTAAAATCGACCATAAATTTCTCACAACTCCAAATGAGGTGATTTTTTATTTTTCTGAAAGTAGACTCATTAAACTATATTTTATAATTTTAAATTACTCAATTTGGACTTATATTCATCAAAATAAAGTTACAACAAAAATCAAGTACCGAAGCTGATTTCCTGAAAATAGAATTCTGGCACAGCCGTAAGTCAAGACCTAAATGAGGTACTTAGACACCTTGTAAAATTACCAAAATTTACAGGGAGTATCCTAACATATGTAGGTAAAACATAATAACTTTTTAGAAAATTCTCTTTAGTAGATTGGTACCAGAATTTTCCCGAAGTTCGCCCGAAAACCGGACTGAATCTGTGAAGTAATAAGTTGGTCATCTTATTTCCAAATGCAACCAATCTATGAACATGTATAAGGCTAGTTTAAACATGGTTATGGCTTGTATTCAAGGCCTAGAACTCAACCGAACTTCTCTCGAGACGAAATGAAGGCAATACAAGCAATGATGTAAAACCACAAAACACAAACGAAGCAACGAAGCTTCTAAACTCCCAACCAAGCATGAAACAACTAAGATGAACATTGTAAATCTTGTATGCAAGGTATTAAGACTCTCATGAGACTTATTAAGGTGCTAACACGTTAATATGAACACCCGAAACAACAACAACAAGGCATACAACGCATGGAAGACCAATACTCTGTTATGATCTTAACCAATTCAATGCCAACTCGATATGAATGAAATGAAGTCTCAAATATGTAAAGACATATTATAAACATGTCATAATGATGACAAATACGAAATGGGGTTTGGGTTCTCACAGTAATACACATGACTTTGATAACTATGGAACTCGAGCGGAGACTGTCTCGGGGACGTCGATATCTACGAGAGGGATATCGAGGGCACATAAGGGTTTTGCACGTGTTTTTGCAGGAGCGACACGCGCGGAGGAATTTCGGTAATGGTATCATATCCCTTATATATATGAATTGTTTCACAAGTGCTTAAGTGAATAACGTGCTTAGTGAATTTGGATATGATATGATGTTTGTGTTGGTTTCTTACATGTTATACTTAATAGATAACATATTGATTTAAGTTGTTAAGCATATATGCTACCACATGAATATTATGGGAATGTTGTTTTATGCCAAAGGTATAATTATTGTTGTTTAGGACTAAAATGCCTTGACATGGTTTTATGATGAGATGTTATACTTTAATGATAACATAATTATTTAATGTTGAGCATGGATGCCATACATGATTTAATATAAGGTTATTTCATGACGATAGCATGACATATTTATGATTGAGCATTATGCCATGATAGGAAGTTATGGTTAGTAACTTACTAAGTCATTGTGACTTACTTTTGTTTGTTGGTTGTTTTTCCCTAGATCCGAGCCGAGCTAGCGGATCCAAGTAAATCCAGAAGGTTACGTTAGCAAGGAATTCTTTTGGAAAGGTTGCTACTTAGTTGTTGGTTTTGTTTTGGTGAGGTCGTGGGAAGATGAAGTTACATAAACTTCATGTTTGGGGTAGCAAACCTTTATGTATTTGTAATGTTGTAATTATGTGGTTAGCCTATTCTTTTGGTAGCCAACCGGTGGTGGTTGTGCTGGTTATATGTTAGTAGTTAAACTTTCATATATTTTCTGGTCGTTAGTACATATAACTGTTAGTACTTATTTTGTTGGCAGCCGACTGATTTTAGTCGTGCGTGGTTAATTGGTGTTATGTTTAGCATGTTAAATTGCTAGTTTAATACGATGTTTGTTCTCCGGCATGTTTTAGCCGTCGAGTTGTTAGACTAGAGTCTTAGACTTAGTTTAATGTTGGGTTCCGGCCGTAGCTTCACCGATGACTTGGTTTTTATTTTATGTTATATATTTGAATTGCATAACAGGGAGTTTGTTCTACGTGCCCAATGTTGCGGCACGCGAGTCGAATTTTTGGACCGAGAGATTAATCACCTCTTTGGTTGTTTTAGTTTGAGCTTTTTAGCTCAGGCGCCACTATTTTATTTCATTTGCTTCCGCATGTGTTTTAAGTTGTCGGTGTATCGCCGTTATGGCCCTACCCATTATTTGCTGCTTGTGTGTTGTTATTTGTTTTCTTGGCGGCACGACCTTGGGATTTCGTCTTGGGATCCGGGTCGGGTCGTCACAGGGTGATCTGGTAGGCTCCTCCTGAGTTATAGGTTCCTCCTGAGGAATAGGCTCCTCCGGAGGGGTTAATTCCCTCTGAGTAGATGACTCAGTAGAATTGGGTTGAGAAGGGGTAGATGGTTGGGTGCAAGCAGACTTCCTTCGCTGCCTCAGCTGCTGGACAGAAGATCCAGTAGCTTCATCGGCAGAGTTGAAAGGGTCTACTGGTGGCTTGGTCGGTAGGCCTTTACGCAATCGCCTGCGTTTAGGCTTGGGTGAAGGTGAGGGTTGGTCAGATGAAGGTTTTCGTTTTTGGGGTTTGGGATGGCTGGGGTGTGACGACCCGGCCCGGATCCCAATACAAGACCCCAACGTCGTGCCGCAAAAACGCACAAAACAACAATCAATAGGTAAAGCTATAACAGCGATACGCCAACGACTCAATAAATACGGAAGCGAATGACTTAAATGGACCCGAGCTAACAAGCTCCGAGATACAAATAACCAAAGAGATAGCAAATCTCTCAGTCAAAAAATTCGAAGCATATGACGCAACATTGGGCACGTACAACAAAACCACCTGTTATAATCATAAAAAATATATATCCAAGTCATCGCCGACGTTACAGCCGGAACCCAACATTAACTAAGACTACAACTCTAGTCTATACTAGGGGTGTAAATCGGAACCACCGAACCACGGAACCGAACCAAACCAAACCAAACCAGTCGGTTTGGTTCGGTTTTGGTCGAAGACGGTTTGGTTCGGTTTTGGTCGAAGACGGTTTGGTTTCGGTTTCAAGAATTGGAAAACCACGCGGTTCGGTTCGGTTCACGGTTTTTTGTATCAAACCAAACCAAACCGAACCGAACCAAACCACCCAATATATTTTTATTTATTTATTATATAATATATATTATATTACATTTATTAACGATTTTGAACTTTTGATTTATTCATTATATATATATATATAGACGGACACTAAATCAAACAAAATCTTGATTATTGGAGAACTATTATTTCTTGAATTGTTTGTGTTTATTTTAGAATTTGTATTGTTTTATTAATGATAATTTGTTGTTAGTAGATTATTTCCTAATTTTGATGTTAATTCCAAATTAAAATATTATTTTTATTGTTATTTTTAATGTTGGTTAATTTCATTAAAAAATAATTTATATAAACCACAAAACCGAACCAAACCAAACCAAACCAAACCGAGTGGTTCGGTTCGGTTTGGTTCCAAGTCTTACTCGGTTCGGTTCGGTTTGAGATTTTTGGAACCACTAGGAGGCGGTTCGGATTGTGGTTTTGACATAAACCAAACCAAACTGAACCACTTACACCCCTAGTCTATACACTCTACGGCTAAACATGCCGGAGTACGACAACCAACAATAAAATGACTCAAGATGGAATAAATATGTAATTACATAAACATGGCTCGACTAACATTTGTCGGCTCACAAAACAAGTACTAATAATTTACAAATACAAGAACCAAATCAATAACACAATCTTACTACCCAAAGTGAAGTTTATATAACTTCCCTTCCCATCAAAAACCCCCAAAACATGGTCCATAGGTCAACACTTAACTTATAAAGTCAACTATCACATTTCAAGCATGTATCTCAAGATAGCATTTAATCAAGTATGCTTTCATTCAAAATAATCATTTATCCAAACAAAATGTAGATTCATCTAGCATGCTCATAATCAAAATATAAATTCATCTAGCATGCTCATAACCTTCAATTCATGAATTAGTGTTGACCAACATACTCTTATATGCATAAAAGTCAACTCAACCCAATAAAGTCAAACATTACATTTTATTCATGTAATCCATAACGATTAGTCATTATACATGTTCACAACCAATAATCCATGAATTAGATAGCATCATACTCTTATATGCATGAAAGTCAACTCTATTCTTAAAAGTCAAACGGAACATACAAACATGTAATCTATTGTGTTGATTCATTTTTCATTCTCACAACCAAAATAGAAGTTCATCAAGTATACTTCAAAACCTTAAATCTATAACATGTGTGATTCCAACAACTCATAGCATTCCATAAAATTCCCCAAAATCATTCATATAATCAAGAACCCATTTACTACATAATCAACATATCAAACCCTAGGTTTCTAGGGAATTTTATACCCATCATTCTCAAGTCCAAACTCACAAAATGATGTTTAATAACATACTTCATCAAACATAGAAAGCATCCTAATCATGCTTCTAACAAGTTCACCCTTCAAAAATCAAAAACTCAAAATAAAATCACACACAACATGCTTGTGTACTCATTGACCTCAAATAGCAAGCCTCTTTGTTTTCCTTAGGGTCAATGAGCACAAAATCACTAGAAGAAGGATTGTAGTAGCTTACCTTCAAGCTTCACATAATCAAGAAAACCAAAATCCAATCGGTTAGAAATTGAGTAGAAGAGAAGAGTTTCGATTCTATGGTCTTGGCTTCAATAATGTAGAAGGGGAGCTAAGGAATCCCAAGCAAACCCTTCAAGAAAACCCTCAACCTCCATGGAAGAACTCTCTCACGTTTTTGGGGAGAGATGGCAGCAAATGAGGTCCCAAATGGTGGTTTGTGGTTTATAAATGGTCAAAAACTTAGTGGGACAAGTGTCACTACATTGTGGAATAAAAATCTTATTTTTGGCTCATTAATCCCCTCATTACACAAACTTAAATCACCCTTAAAACTAAACAACCAAGTTAGGACACAATTAGGACCAAGGAGGATGGATTAGGGAGGGTTTCATTAAGGGTAGATAGGGAAAAAACCATAAATTTCGAATCTGTCCATCTCTTCGCATCGTGAACAGTAACCCGACCGCGCAGACCAAACATCCTGAGGCTCCAGTTTGAACACCGTTCGACGAAACGACGTGATTTTTTCTCCTTGCACTTTGTAAAAGTCCAAACTAAAAGCCTAAAAAGTACCAAACCAAACTTAAATCTTCTCGACGGTTTCTCGATCAAAACAATTCAGCCACGTATCAAAAATCAGTTGGTAACTGTTGTATAACAGATGAAATTCCATAGAACAAACTAACGATCGAAACAACGAATGAACAAGCATAATTACTTGTTTTAAAGCATGATGGCCAGACCATCGCGGTTATTGCTCCATGTGAATTTGCTCCCAGAGAAACTGATATCAGACAGACCAGAAGCATTAAGGCAGGCCTGAAATTTCGCGGTACCTTGTCTATCCCACCCATTTCCTCCAAGTTTTTCATGCGAGGCCAAATAATATTGAAATCTCCCCCGACCAGCCAAGGAATATCAGAGAAATCTCTACCCAATTCAATAAGATCATTCCAAAGGTCTTGACGATCCAGTGAGGTGCACTTAGCATATACCGAAGTTATGTGAACAAGTTGTGACCACGAGAAGTGTTTTATTTGAAGGGTGAAATGTTGCACTGAGTCATGGATTACCTTGCAAGTAAAGGTAGATTTACCCAGAATCCAGATAGTATTAGCAATACTACAAAAAAATAACGACATTTAAGCCGTCTAGAAATTAAAGAAATTTTCGACTTATCTATCATAGGTTCGCAGATGGAAATAAACTGAAGTTGATGAAGTTTGATGAGCTTTTTTAGACGAGAAACCGTGGAATCATTACCCACGCCCCGAAGGTTCCAAAAGAGGCATTTAATCGTCATTACTAACATTGGAGCTGGTACCCGTTTGAGACTTGGCATGCAAAGAGGCTCTAGTGTTTCTTATCGATTGACGCGGCTGGTTGCGAGAGTTTTTCTTGGTTTTGGGAGCCTTCAGATTTAAAGCTTCAATGGTGATGTCATCGGAATCCAAAATCTCATCTTCGCAAGTTTGCAGAGCCACAAATTTATTAGGGGAAAGAGAGATGGGAGCATTATTCCGAAGGCTTGTTTGGTTTTCCATCCCCATAGAATTTTGAAAGTCTTGAGAGGCCGTATTCTTATCATTAGCAGAAGGTGCATGGTTCCTTTCCTCCGACTTTTAAGTGTTGTTTAAGGTCGTAGCTACTGAATCAACCACATCCTCAACAGAAGTATCAATAACAGGATCTGGAGTAACATTTAAATTATTACCATAACAAGTAGGGATTTCATCATCAACATGATCTGCCTTAGGGTTGCTTGGAACATTCGAATTGGTATTTAATTCCAACTCAGCATTGATGGGATCAGATTCTTTTGAAGGGATAATAATCACGTCTTCTTTATCCTTGGAAGGAGCATCGTTAACTGGTGGAGGATTAGAGGGGACGTCCTTAGGGCGCCACATAAAATTAGGGTTAACTTTGACTTGGTTAGGGTTGCCTTTGGCTTGCATTGGCGGCAGATCAGCTTCCTTCTCCTTACCCTTAACCGACTGCTTGAGATATGATTTGCATGAATGGTCATCATGTCCTTGTCTGTGACAATAAGAGCAATACAATGGCAGACGTTCCGCTTCGATTGGCTGCTAGAAACCATCTGAAGGGCCGCACTCGATCCAGATCCGGCTGGGGATGGTTTGCGTGAGGTTTACCTCAATACAGATTATGGCTACGCTTGGTTTGGTGAGATTGGTGGTAGGAGAGTTGATGAAGAGAGGTTTACCTATCAAGTTAGCCAGCGAAAATAGAGCATGTTTATTAAACAGATAAATAGGGAGATTTGGGAGCGCAAACCAGACAGCGACGATTGGACTCTCGACTTCAGGCCGAAAGGAAGGAGTCCACTTGAACACTCGCATTGGAAAGGATCCCAAGAACCATTGATCCTTGATCCACAACCTTAGAAAATCAGCTTCGTGGTGAGTGTGAATCAATATATGTTTCTGATCCAGATGGCCTATGGAAACAGCCGCTTTTAAACCGAAAGTGAGAAACTCTTTCCTCAATGTATCCATGGAAGGCCGGCCATGGGAAAACTTGCCAACAAGAGTAAGATGAAAGGGAGGGTGGCAATAAGGGAGGGAGAAAGCCTAAGGGCAGGTTCACCTTTAAAAGTTGAAGGTGGAATGATAGGAAGTTCAGTTTGAGGAGGAGTCGTGGAAGACACGAGATGCAAACGATTTCTTGGCTGTGGGGGAAGGAGGCATCGGAAGGGAAGGCCATTCAGAGGGAGCCACGGCTGGAGCCGCTTCCATTCCAAGACAGCACAAAACGGCTAACCCTAGGGAAAATCTTAGAGAGAGAATTCTAGAGAGTTATATTAGGCCTTTGAGTTGTTACTCACTTCGTCTTCTCTAACGATCTCAAGAATGCCCAGCTATAAATACTGACATTAAAGGCTGAAGAAAAAGACAACGCTCTGAATCTATCCAACAACATCAAGCTTTATATACTCAGTGCATTCAAGAGATCATTAACTGATCAAAGGAGTCCTCAACAACAACAACAACAACAACAACAACAACAACAAGAAGATTTGCATCAACTGTTAATCATTTGCTTCTTATTGTTGTTCTTTCTACTATTCTTCTGCACATTGAATATTCTGCTTTTCAGATATTCAATTTCCCCAACCCCAAACAAAAGTCAAATATTTTGTAGATGATTCATTAAATAATTCTGTAATAGAACTAGTGGAAAACATAGTGTACATTTAAATCCAAGGTTGACTGCCTTGGTGGTGGACGTAGCACTCTTTATAGTGCGAACCATCTCAAAATACGTGTGTTCTTTACCTAATGCTTTACACTATTTTCATATATGTTAAACTTATTCCTTTAGCAGCAAACTTGAGTAACCAGCTAAGTCTACCTGTAGTGCTTCACCAACAGACTTAGTCTGTCTTCCTTACAAGACTTTCGCTACTTCAATCTTTTTAATAGATTTCTAGTGCTTGTTTTAGGAATCAATACAAAAAGTTTGAAGTGTTAAATAAGCTATTAACCCCCCCCCCCTCCGCTTCTAGCTTATTATTGTGCCCTTTGGGGCTAACACTCATCCATAAAACTTTCATAAAATTCAGTTTTCTGCAAGTAGTTAATTTAGATTAATTTTATTAGTTTAATTCTAGAAATTTAATCAGTCCAAAAAACAAACCCCCCCCTTTTTATTTAATTGCTTTTTAATTAGATTAGATTAAATTCATTTTAATTTATTCTCCATGAGATTCAACCCTTGCTACCATTTATCTATTCTACAATTGTCTTGTGCACTTGCAAGGTAATTTTATAACACATCACCTACCATATTCACATTCTATTGCTTACATTTGTTCAAAAATCAATGAGGCATATACATCTCCCCCTCCCCATAAACAAAAACAAAAGATAGAGGATACACATTTGATGTAAATTATATAACCTAATTACTTACAAAAACAAGGGGTTACCAAATTCCTTTCCTTCAGTGAGACAGACAACAGGACAACAAGAACTAGTAAGAACAAAATGATAATGACAACTAAACTCCACATGAAATTTTTCCGCTCTTTAACACCCTTCATTTCCAGTTCACAAATCTCTACTTTGAGGTGATTTATAGATTGTAAAAGGTCTGGGATAAAAATTGTTGCTCGAGGGCACATAGGGGGATCATACCAAGCAAAGTATTCACATCCTCTGTCCTGTAACATCCAAATAAGAAAGAGAAAAGGTGATTGATAGACAGAAAATGGAATAATGGACTACAAGAAAGCACAATCTAAACCCAATAGACAAAACCCTAAAATGAAACATCACTTACATAGTAATAGTTTGGACAGCCGTAGAACCTTCGACATGGATTAGTTTCTGTCCATATCGTCTTTTTTTTTTTTTTTTTTTTTTATGGAAACAGGGGCGGCACCCTGCGGAGATTTATTGATAAAAGAAAAAATACAAACATGAGGGGGACAACCAGCCTAACCCGATTTAGGGGGGGACAAAGGAGTCTTACCTCGAGAATTGAGAACAAACTAACGACGAAAATTATACAGACCCAAAAAATCCTGATGTAAAGCTAGTCTAACCGACTGAGGGAGCTCTTGATAATTATTAAAACTCATAAAGCCTTGATGAGTATGTGCCAGCGCCGCTAACCTGTCTGCAACAAAGTTTTGTTCTCGAAAAATATGCTGAAGAGAATAATCTCCCATCAGACTACCACACTCTCTCAATTCATATTCATACTGCCAATGGCTGCTGTGATGTTTGGAAATTGCTGAAACTGTCGCTAAAGAATCCGACTCCACAACCATCTGCCCGATATTTAGATTACGACTTAGACGAAGACCATCCCGTAAAGCCAAGATCTCTGCTCTAGAATTAGTGCCCGACCCATAATAAGCAGAAAAGGCTGTGATGAACTGACCATCCGAAGCTCGAATAACACCACCACCCGAACACGTACCACCTATAGAAGACCCGTCAAGATTCAGCCTTGTAGATTCCAACATCAGGAGGGATCCAACGCACCCACTTACCCAAACGACAAGGCAGCATCTTCACATTAATACCCAGCCGCTCCATTCCCACACACCCAATTTGGGCAGAACCAGCTTTGGGAATAAAGGAATAACACATTTCTTGCAAACTTGCCTTTACTTGAGTAATAATCCGACTAGCAGACATTGGGATATTATCAAAGACTGCTTGACATCTCTCCTTCCAAATCTCCCAGCAAGAGAACAAAACAATGCCCATGTAGCAGGCGCCAAGCTGGCTGCGCAAAGAAGCACTAGAGCTCCAAACTTCAAACAAGTGGTTGATAGAGACATAAGAACTAATCATATTAAAAGGCTGAGCAAAATAACTCCAAATGTGACCAGCCACCTCCGAATGAATAAAAAGATGTTGAAGAGATTCACAGGCTGAATTAAAGCAGCATCGACATTTAGATGCTATAGAAATCTCAAGTCCGCAAGCTGACCACAATAGCAGGTCATATTCGCCATTAAAAGGTTTTCCTTGGACCCATAACGAGTTAGTAGATGGATGATAAAGGAAAGAGGTAGAGAGAGATCGCAGAGTGGATATGAGAGTCTAGAGAGAAATGACTGAATGAGAGAGAATAGGGTATCCAAGGTTTTGTATGGCATTCTAATTTGACTTCAAATTTTGGGTAAATTTTAGACGTAACTTTGATGTCTGAAGTAATTAGGAGGGATTTGAATAATACATGGTACTATATAATATAATAACATAAAACTGGTTTACTGTTGTCGCTTGGTAGATGTGCAATTAACTTAACAAATGAAAAATAAACAAGTGAAAATACGTTACGCCTAAAATTAAGGAATAATGGACTATGATGGACCATTATAAAATGAAAATATGTTACCTAGGGGTGAGCAATTTTTTTTCAAAAAACCGGACCAGACCAAAGAAAATTGGACCGAACCATTATAACATAAAAATACGTTACGCCTAGTGGCGAAATGGTATAACGGACTATGATGGACCATTATAACAAGAAAATACGTTACGCCTGTTGATTCTTATGTTAGATTTATATCTGATCAGTACATTACATTAGTTTTATACTTCAGTGGCTAATCGGGCTGCGTATCGATTAGCGTGGCAACTGTGTATAGAACTTTGCCTTGTATAGTTTTTGTAGGACTTTTCGTGTTCGGAAGACCTCTTCACGCCTTCACCGGAAGACTGGCTCAAAGGTTAAGATCGGTAGACCTCGTGTCCACCTACTCTTGTACGACGTGTCCTATCCAGCAAAGATTTATTGGATTAATTCAAACTTATTCCAATATATTATTTGAATTAATCCAAGACATTCCCTGACATGTCAAGCCGCCGAAAGCAACTTTCCGAAAAGTAGGAAGACTTTTCGTCCCGAAGCGTAAAAAGCGCATCGCCCCTACTTTCGCTTCAACTCTCGATCTGACACCTATATCGCCCACTCTTTTGAAGATCTCAGAAATCATTACCTGCTCTAGGTATCTGCGAAGACAAAAATCCTTGACTGACAGCCCCATGCATTTAATGCATTAATGAAAAGAGTTGTTGAAGTCTTCGTCTTCTCCAACGGATCTTTTGAAGTGCACCTGCTATAAATGCTGCCATTGAAGACTGGAACAGAGACAACAATACAGAATCAAACGAACACTAAAAGGATTGCTCTGAAACTTCATAACTCCAAGTACTTCAGCTCAGTGCATTCAATAGATCCTCAACAGATCTAGAAGTCCTCGTCAACAACAAGAAGCTCCTCATCAACACTTATTATTTTATCTTCTTGTTGTTTACATTCATTAACTATACTTCAGCACGAATTAAATATCTTGTATTTACAGATATTTAATTCCCTAGAAGCCAAACACAAGTCAATATTTTGTACACGATCCATTAGGGATATTCTTTGTAATTGATCTAAGTGGAAAACATAGAGCACAATTTAAATCCAAGGTTGACTGCCTTGGTGGTGGACGTAGCACTCATTATAGTGTGAACCATCCCAAAATACTTGTGTCATTTCTTGCTGTTTGTCTGATACTTGAACTATTTAGTTTCATTGTTTATATTTATCCATTTACAGCAGAACTTAAGTAAACTGTCAAAGGTTTACCGGTAGTCCTTATCGGCAGACCTGGAACAACTTTCTTGAAGGTCTTCCGCTACTTGATTCTTTTCTATAGATTGCAAGTAACTTTCAAGGAACTTACTTAAAAGTTTTTAAGTGTTTAATAAGCTATTCAATCCCCCCCCCTTCTAGCTTATTATTGTGCTCATTGGGAACCACAACGCCTATTGAGAAAATGCTATAATTGACTACTATGGACCATTATAACATGAAAATACGTTACGCCTAGTGGCGAAATGATATAATGGACTACTATGGCCCATTATAATATGAAAATGCATTACGCCTAGTGGCAAAATGGTATAATGGACTACTATGAACCATTATAACATGAACATACGTTACGCCTAGTGGCGAAATGGTATAATGAACTACTATGGACCATTATAACATGAAAATACGTTATGCCTATTTGTGAAATGGTATTATGGACTAGTATGGACCATTATAACATGAAAATACGTTATGCCTAGTGGCGAAATGGTATAATAGACTACTATGGACCATTATAACATGAAAATACGTTACGCCTAGTGGCGAAATGGTATAATGGACTACTATGGGCCATTATAACATGAAAATACGTTACGCCTAGTGGTGAAATGGTATAATGGACTACTATGGACCATTATAACATGAAAATATGTTACGCCTATTGGAAAAATGGTATAATGTACTACTATAGATCATTATAACATGAAAATACGTCACGCCTAGTGACAAAATGGTATAATGGACTACTATGGACCATCATAACATGAAAATATGTCATGCCTAGTTGTGAAATGGTATAATAGACTACAATAGACCATTATAAAATGAAAATACGTCACGCCTAGTGGCGAAATGTTATAATGGACTACTATGGACCATTATAACATGAAAATACGTTACGCCTATTGGCGAAATGGTATAATGGACTACTATGGACCATTATAACATGAAAATATGTTACACCTAGTGGCGAAATAGTATAATGGACTACTATGGACCATTATAACATCACAATAAGTCACGCCTAGTGGCAAAATGGTATAATTTACTACGATGGACTATTATTATATCAAAATATGTCATGCCTAGTGACAAAATGGTATAATGGACTACGATGGACCATTATAACATCATCATACATCACGCCTAGTGGCGTAATGGTATAATGGATTACGATGGACCATTATGACATCAAAAATATGTCACGCCTAGTGGTGAAATGGTATAATGGACTACGATTGATACGATGTCAAAATCTCGGATGCCGCCGATCTGTTTCAGCCCTCTTGCACAACCTCAAACCCGACTCAAACCAACAAAAAAAAACTATTTGTAAACCAACCAATTAGTCCTAGCTTTTGGACTACCCAAGCCGCCCAAAATATCCTCCAAATTCAGCCACGAAAATTGCTTAAAAACCCTTGCTAAAACAGCCCTTAATCTAGCTTTATAACACCAATTTTGATCAGCCAAAAAAACTGCCCAAAACTGCTCGACTAGGCTGCCAAAACACAACTCCGAAACAGCCCCGCAACAGCCCACACAACACACACACACATGGAAACAACAAGAATAAAAAGGATAACGGACTCACCGATCGAACTTCACTCGCTCGACGTAAAGAAATCCGATGAACAATCTATCTCGGCTTCACTCCCCTAACTAGATTGAATCGATTTAAAAAAGAACAAACTTGTTCTTCAAGAAGAGTCTTCTTCAAAACCAAAATCATAATCTGCTTTATTAAAAAAAAAAGGATGCCTTTAAATAGGCTACAAGTTTAACCCTAATTCTACTTACTAAAATTAAAGACTTCTTAGTCAACTAGGAAAATAAATAACATAAGGAAACTTATTCTAAAAGGAAACAAAATATCAACCTAACTAATAGCAGATTCTTTTCCTAATAAACTACTCCACTTGTAACTTGGATTCAAGGAGGTCGGCCACCCCAAGCCTTGAAGCTGCCGAAGCCTTGCATGGGATGCCATGCACGGCTAGTCAACTACGTACCCCCTGCCATGCGCTGAACCATCTTACACTAAACCCTCCATGCAACCCTTCCGAACAGGCCCAACCCCACCTTTCCTCGCCAAGCTCCATCCTGCCCCCGGTCTGCTTCCCCGAATATCTAGCTTGCTCGGCCACTCCTCCTCGCTACTCCAGCCCGTGCCCCTTTGTATCGTTCCCCTTTGATCGTGCACCCCTTTATTCCAATTCACTGTCTGTGTCATGCCCGTCGTGGGAGTTCCACTCTCATCATACCCCTTTCTTTGAGAAGGGTTGACCTCAATCCTTGGCCCTCCTTCTTGCCAATATCCTCCTGATTTGCAATAAAAAGATCTTCCACCTCTTGGCCATTTCTCACGATTTGGCACCCCATAATCCGAGCCTTCTCTTTAACCAATGCCCACCACTTTCTTGCTGAACCCTCGTCCTTGTGAAACTAAACAATGTAAAGAAATGCCTCCATAAATTCTTGCCAACCCATGATGTAATGTGTATTGCTCCTCAACGTTTGCTTCCTTATAGCTTCACATTCCTCGAGGATAATATCTGTTCTTTCTTTGGCTTGTCCATGCTCGCTTCCCCCATGAACCTCCAACCCGTACTTCTTCCATACCCATCCTCCCTTTAAACATACAGCAACATTAACCACTGTTTCCTCCTTTTTCCTTGCGAACAGACTCCTCTTGGTCGACAAAACAATAAATGACTGATCCCTCAAAGATGCGGTTGATGGCCTTATCCGGAACTTCTTCCCCTCTTGAGTGATTGTATAGGTGTTTTCCCTCCTATCATGTATGAGATGCCGGTCATACTTCCATGGTCTACCCAACAGAACATAACACACATCCATGGGCACGACGTCGCATAAGACTTCGTCTTCGTATCCTCTCATCGAAAAGGTAACCAAAGCTTGACGATCCACCTTGACTTCTGAACT
Source organism: Codonopsis lanceolata (assembly GCA_013146195.2). NCBI lineage: Eukaryota > Viridiplantae > Streptophyta > Magnoliopsida > Asterales > Campanulaceae > Codonopsis > Codonopsis lanceolata. Next base: position 9,498 of record JABEVN020000646.1, on the reverse strand, counting down.
GTTATTAAGCCAATGCAACTTGTATGGTCGTGGATGGACTGTCGTGGGAACCTTCACCTTTTCTACGAGGACTGTAGCCACCGTGTTTGTGCAACTCCCCCCGTCCACCACTAGTCTACAAACTTTTCCTTGGACCAGACAATTTGCATGGAAGATCTGATCCTTTACTCCTTCTCCCACCCGAGTTGGTTCCACATGCAAGGACCTACTGAGTACTAGGGTATTTTCGTATACTTCTTCACAATCTAAGATGTCGTCTTCTTCTTTCCCAGTTCCCTCTTGCTTGGTCACGAGTTATTCTTCAATAGCCTGAATTTATTGTGCCGTTAGAACCCTCTTCGTTGTACACTCGGACTGGTAATGCACGTATCCTTGACACTTGAAACACTTGACAGCGTCTTTGCTTCTTACTGGCCGCTTACCCTCAGCCTTATCACCCTTATCCTCCTTGGTCGCAGCCTCTTCTGCCTTTGCACTTGTGCTACTTGGCGATGCCTTGAACCCCACGGTTCCCTTAGTAACCGTCCCTTTGCTTCCCTTCTTCTTTTGGATTTGTTTTTCACACTTGACTACTAGCTTACCAAGTTCTTCGAAAGTGAAACACGGCTACAGTTCTACCATGTCCGCAACCTCAAATTGTACACCCTGAAGCTGACTCACGCCTCTCACAAAACCATTTATGCAACGTTTTCCCAATACTTTGAAACATGAAAAGTATAGGAGTCTTTCGAACTTCCTTGAACACTAAGTTGAGAGATTTCACATTGTTTGAAGTCATGATATTGTAACGATTTCCCTTGCAATGTGACATCGCCCCAAGTTTCAAACTTTGTCTCACTAAGATATTTCCAACCGCTCTCATCGGTATTTTGAATTTGAGATATATGCGTGTTGAACTCTTCTATGGTATAAGCCTCTGCTGCTCTCATAAGAAGGGACATCATGTCAGGCTTACGGGTTACAACCCTTAAGTTTCCCTTTATATGATAGATACAATGAGCATGATGTGCAATCTGATAAACATTTTGGACTGCGGTAATAAGATTAATATGTCTGTCGGAAATGATCACAAGTGATTCATTATCACCTGTTATTTCTTTCAACTTAATAAAAACTCAAGTCCATGATACATCATTTTCAGAATCGACAATAGCCCATGCAAGAGGATATATCTACATATTACCATCTTGACAAGTTGCAATAATCAACGTACCTCTATATTTTCTAGTTATAAATGTTCCCTCGAAAATCACTACCAGACGCATTGCAACGTGGAATCCAAGAATATAGGCCCCATACGCGAAGAAGAAGTACTTGAATATGTGTTCATTATCAAGCTCTAAAGAGTAGACTGTTGATGGATTGACCAATTGCAAGTTGTGGGCATATGCGACCAGCTTCTTGTAACTATCCTCAACTGAACCCCTGTGTTGTGTTAAGGTATCTTCTCTAGACCTCCTCGTTTTTTGGTAGTTTAGTGAAACCCCTAATGTTCTCGACACTCCCGTAATGATTTCCTTCGGTTGTAACACAGTGTCGCGATCCTCCAACCTTGGTGAAATATGTTTCCCAATGATACGTGTTTTCACTTGCCTATGAACAGCCATGCACATATTTTGGGGGCAACAATGTTCGGGTGTATATTTTCAAATCTCAAAATAATCACTTTATGAGTACTTTGTTTCAAACAAATGCCATTTGCAATTATTATTAACACAAACTAAAGTGTACACAGTCTTGTTGGATTTTTTTTTTTGTTTTGAACTCAAACTTATGGTTCAATGCAAGCAAGTGCACAGCATCCTGAAGCTCCTTCTTGTTATTGAATACTTGTCCAACATTCAAATCAATCTCTTCCAATATCACTCACGATGTACTTGCAACCGAAGAAGTCCCTAAATTATCGCTTGTGAAATGATTGTCTTGATCTCTGTTGTCTTGATTGAACCCATCAACATTTGTCTCGTGGGTGTAGCAAAATCATTAGGGTTATTGGATAAAGGTTCATCTATGTTGTCTTGACTGAACCCATCAAACTGTCTCGACGGTGTGGCAAATTATGTAGGGTTATTGGAAAAAAAAATATTCATGTTTAATTTCTTCTTCTTCTCCATTGTTTTCATCTTCTCTATTATTTTCCTTTTCTCCATTAGTTTCCATGTCAAAACCAGTTTCATTATTTTCTCCTTGATTTGAGTCCAAATTTTCCATGATCAAACGAGTAACAAAAAGTGGAGATTGAACCCCTAGTTTGTTAAGGTTCAAGTACCATTCAAAATCTTCATCTTTAGTAATTAAGACGGGAAATTTTAAAGCACTTGTTGTTGTTGGAGTAAGAAATCTTATCTCTATGTCATCAACTTGGAAAATGGTTCGTACTTTGGCATATAACTTTTCACATGTACTTTCATTACTGATAGCAACTCCTCTTGGATTCCGTTTGTCAATAAATTTTCATGAGCATCCAATGATGTCGTCTTCAACAAAATGTCCAAAATAAATAACTGAGGGCGAAAAAATTGAAGTCATATCTGTAATATTGAACATAATAAATAAGTACATTCATATACTCAATGTATTCAAATGTTAAAGGAATACATTGCCTTAACAAACCATGTGCATTTAATAAACCATTTGCATTTTGCAACCATAAAAAAGAGGTACTGATGCATTCATGTTCAGTTTGCAAAGCTGTTTGGTAACCTGTTTCATAAACCATAGACTAGTTAACAGACACTGACAAATTGATTTATCAATGGCTTATCAATAAGCTACTTGATAAACCAATTTCATCAAGCAACATAATATGTAACTAAACCAACATAAACCAGTTAACTAAAAGTGAGATGGTTTATCCATGGTTTATCAGTAAACCAAACTAGTTGATTAAACCAGTTTCATAACAGTCATAAACTGGTTAGTCAACATGGTTTATCTATGATTTATCAATAAACCAGGTGCATTTTGAAAAGAAAAACAATTTTTGGCTTAACAAACCAAATTACATCATAAACTGACAAACTGGTTTATCAATAAACCACTTGATAAACCATTTGATAAACCAGTTTCATTAAGCAACATATTATGTAACTAAACCAACATAAACCAGTTAGCTAAAAGTGATATGGTTCATCCATGGTTTATCAATAAACCACTTGATAAACCAGTTGATTAAACCAGTTTCATAACAGACATAAAATGATCTGTGAACATGGTTTATCAATAAACCAGTTCATAAATAAGGAAAACCCCTTTTTGGCTTAGCAAACCAAATCACATCATAAACTGTCAATATGGTTTATCTATGGTTTACCAATAAACCATTTGATAAACCAGTTTCATTAAGCAACATAATATGTAACTAAGCCAACATAAACCAGTTGATAAACCAGTTTGCAAACCTGTTTGGTAACCTTTTTCATAAACCACAAACCAATTAACAGATAATGACATGGTTTATCTATGATTTATTAATAAACCAATTTGCAAACTTGTTTGGTAACCAGTTTCATAAACGACCACACATCAGTTAACACACACTCACATGGTTTATCTATGGTTTATCAATAAACCGGTTTCATAAACCAATTAGCAATGATTTATTATTCAAAAATGATTTTATTTTGCAAACTGATATTATGGATTGATAAACCAGGTTATGTGCCCGTTCAAAATGCATATGATTTGTCGAATGGTTATGCATTTTGTAAAAAAAGACCAGTTTTTCACATGGTTGAATTTGGAGAAAACTAAAATAGATTCAAATGAATGTTTATGGAAACAAACCTGAATACTAAGCACACAATTGATGGGCTTGCTTCGAATTTGGGAGAGAACTTTGGATTTTCTAATGTTACCAGTTTGAGTTGTGACGACCCGACCCGGATTCCAAGACGAAATCCCAAGGTCGTACCGCCAGGGGAACAAAAAAAAACAAATAAATAGCAAATAATGGGTAGGGCCATAACGGCGATACACCGACAACTCAAAACACATGCGGAAGCTAAATGAAATAAAACAGTGGCGCCCGAGCTGACAAGCTCAAACTAAAAATAACCAAAGAGATAGTAAATCTCTCAGTCCAAAAATTCGATTCGCGTGCCGCAACATTGGGCACGTATGACAAACTCCCTGTTATGCAATTCCAATATATAGCATAATAAAAACCAAGTCATCGGCGAAGCTACGGCCGAAACCCAACATTACACTAAGTCTAAGACTCTAGTCTAACAACTCAACGGCTACACACATGCCGGAGTAAAAACATAATACTTTAACTAGCAATATAACATGCTAAACATAAACACCAATTAACCAAGCGCGACTAGAACCAGTCGGCTACCAACAACATAAGTACTAATAATTATAAGTACTAACAACCAGAAAACATATGGAGATATAACCATAAATATACATCCAGCGCGACTTCTACTTGTCGGCTACCAAAGAATAAGCTAACAACATGATTACAATATTACTAATCACATTCAGGTTTGCTACCCAATCATGAAGTTTACATAACTTCATTTTCCCAACGACCTCACCAAAAACAGAATACACATCTAAGTAGCAACCTTGCCAAAAGAATTCCTTGCCAACGTAACCTTCTTGATTTACTTGGATCCGCACGCTCGGCTCGGATCTAGGGAAAACAACCAACAAATAAAAGTAAGTCACAAAGACTTAGTAAGTTACTAACCGTAACTTCCTATCATGGCATAATGCTCAATCATAAAATACATCATGCTATCGTCATGAAATAACCTTATATAAATTCATGTTATGGCATCCATGCTCAACATTAATAAAATATGTTATCATTGTAGTATAACATCTCACTAAAATCCATGTCAGGGCATTTATATGCTTAACGATCATCATTCTTGTTATTGGTATAACATAGCCTTCCAATGATTTACATGTCAAGGTATATAAACTTAACAACAATAATTCCTGCTTTTAACATAGTGCCATATCCGAATAATATTCATGATAAAGCATATTAGCTTAACAACAGTAATTTATGTTATTATTATAACATAGCCTTCCCATAATATTCATGTCAAAGCATACCAGGCTTAACAATAATGATTTATACCTTTGGCATAAAACAACATTCCAATAATGTTCATGTGATAGCATATATGCTTAACAACATTAATCAATATGTTATCTATCAAGTATAACATGTAAGAAACCAAAACAAACATCATATCATATCCAATTCACTAAGCACGTTATTCACTTAAGCACTTGTGAAACAATTCATGTATATAAAGGATATGATACCATTACCAAATTCCTCCGCGCGTGTCGCTCCTGCAAAAACACGTGCAAAACCCTTATGTGCCCTCGATATCCCTCTCGTAGATATCGACGTCCCCGAGACAGTCTCCGCTCGAGTTCCATAGTTATCAAAGTCATGTGTATTACTACAACTAAGATAAACTACTTCCCCACCGTGGCCATCGATGGAGGGGTGTGTGCAAACCCGACACGGCGATCCATCGCGATCACGAATCTCACAATTCGTGAAGACGATGTATCGTCCCACCAAAACTCAACAGACCGACGCCAGCTGGACTCAAAACCCAAGCACAAGTAATATATACTCATATGCTCAAAACAAGTAGGTAAACACTCTACTATCAAACTAGTCATGCAATTCATCCACAACTAGCATAAACATCACAACCGAGAATCATATAAGCTCTCATAATCAAGTGTGCTTCACACACTTCAAAACTTCTTGGAGGCTCGACCTCCATGAATTCTACCCAAAATTCCGTAGGACTTAAAATTATAGTTCCTAGGATTCATACTAACCCAAAGGTTAACTCCGTTGAGTTCAATCTAAGTTTTCCGAAAATTCAAGGAATAGAAGCTTAGGCTTCATCATCCCCCTATATTCAAAACTATCGCCCAAAACCATAATCCCAATGTTCAATATACTCATATAAACCCAACAAATTACTTAACAAAGCAACTTAGAACAAATCAATCATCTTGTGCATAATTTCATCTAAGTCATCATACCAATCATAACCTTCAAATCATGATTAAAATTTACAACATGGTTTAATATACTCTATTAAGCATATAAAACATATTAATCAAGCTCACATCAATAAATTGCAAGCTAAAACAAAATTAGGGCAGGCACCCTCCAAGTATCTCAACCAAACCAACATCAATACCCATGGAAAATCAACATAACCAAATTCAATAAACTAGTTAGAACATGAATTTCACATATATCATGGTCTCACATAGGTCAATCAAATTCTATCAACAAATTGAAAAACCTAGGGTTCATGCTTCTTCTACACCCCTAACAATGGCTTCCATTGACCTCAAATAACACAAATGGTTGTTTCCCTAGGGTCAATGGAGCTCAAAAATCAACGGAAGAGAGGTAGAAACTTACTAATTTTGGCCCTCACAAACTGCCCAATTCGAAATCAAGGGATGAAGTCGTTCTTCTCACTCCACTCTCTTCAATCTTGCGGGTTAGATGGAGAAGAAGACTCCTAGCTATGGCTCCCAAGCTTAGCCCCCTTTGAAGCCCTAGAATCGTCTCCTCTCAAGCCCTCTCTTGTGCGTTGGCTGAAGTGGTCGCAGGAACTCAAGAAGAAGTCGTACTGGCCGAAAGAATGAGGAAGAGAGCGGCTGTTTTCTCTTATATACGGGGGATTAATTCACTAATCAAGTCACTAATTAACCCCTAAATCTCTTAATAGATGATTAGGATTAGTATTAGGCTAATTAAGTGAGTTTAGGATAGGTTTAAAGTGGGTTTAATGGGCAAAAATCGGACAGCGCACAAAACAGGAAGCAAAATCCCGTAATCCTGATTTAGGGACCTTGCGGTCGCATCACTTATGCTTGATGCGAGCGCATCAAGCTGCCTTCCAGCATTCCAACTTTTCTCGCTTCCTTGCTCCGTCCCGGACTCCCCCGCATGCAATCTCGAGTCTTTCCAAGCCAAAAATGGTCTATAAATCAACCTTAATAACCTCCAAACATTAACCAAAGCAATCAAGTCCCAAACCTCAACAAAACAAGGCCAAGAACTCAGGCAGAACTCTCCCGAACGACGACCGGAAAAGTCAAACTGAAAAGGGTTAACGCTAAAATCAAACTAGCAACCAAACCGACAATGCAACAAGCATCTAACCAATATCCAAGGCATGTTAATGATGTTTTGAATGCCCTCTAACAATTATCCATGTGTTAACCACATAAAACATAAACCCGAGATTCAACGCATCTCGCGAAAGAAAAATGCATACGTGCATCTCAAACAACGTCAATGATCATGCTATTGACTCTAAACATATACGGGAGCTGAATGAACATATTCATGATGATTATAAGTGTATGAACTCATGCATAGCACAAGCAATTAATAAATCAGGGTTTTACATTCTCCCCTACTTTAAGGAATTTAGCCCCTAAATTCTTACCGTAGTCATCAAACAAATGAGGATATTTCTCTCGCATCTCCAACTCGGTCTCCCAAGTTGCTTCCTCGATCTCGTGATTCTTCCAAAGGACTTTCACGAATGGAATCCTCTTGCTCCTCAAAACTTGCTCTTTCGTGTCAAGTATCTTCACCGGCTGCTCCACATAAGACAAGTCCGGCTGAAAAGTAATCTCCTCATACTCGAGAACATGGGAATCATCCTTAAGATATTTCCGAAGCATAGACACATGAAATACATTATGAATCTCCGACAAAGACGGCGGTAAAGCCACCCTGTAAGTCCAATCTCTTGGTACCCCTTCTATTATCCGCATAACTTTTCTGTCGTCTTTGAGCGGTGAGCAACCTATCCCGAATTATTTTCACACTCTCAACTGACTGCTGAACAATCTCTGAACCCCATAATTTTGCTTCTCCGACCTCGTCCCAGCAAATAGGAGATCTACACTTCCTCCCATAAAGAGCCTCATACGGTGCCATCTCGATGCTCGATTGGTAACTATTGTTGTACGCAAACTCCGCCAAAGGAAGATGTGTATCCCAACTCCCTTTAAAATCAATCGTACAAGCCCGTAACATATCCTCAAGTATCTGAATTGTTCTCTCGGACTGTCTGTCTGACTGAGGGTGAAAAGCTGTACTAAAATTCAACTTGGTCCCCACCGCTTCTTGCAAAGCCTACCAAAACCTCGATGTAAATCTCGGATCCCGATCTGAAACAATACTAACTGGAACCCCGTGCAATCTAACAATCTCCTGCACATACAATGCCGCTAACTGACTCAAGGAATAAGTCATCGCAATCAAAATAAATTAGCCGACTTCGTGAGCCGATCAACAACAACCCAAAGCGGCATCAAAACCTCTGATTTGCATTGGAAATCCGAAACAAAGTCCATCGTAACATGTTCCCATTTCCATTCCGGAATATCCAATGGCTATAACAACCCCGCAAGTCTTTGGTGTTCCGCCTTCACCTGCTGACAGGTGAGACACCTCGACACAAAATCCGTTATCTGTCGCTTCATGCCATTCCACCAAAATTGTTTCTTCAAATCCTTATATATTTTCGTACTCCCCGGATGGATAATATACTTTACCTTGTGAGCTTCACCCAACACAAGTCGCTTCACCTCATTAACTGAGGGAACACAAACTCTACTCAAACCATAAACCTAGACTCAGTCTCCGAGTCTACTATCTTAAAAACTAACCAAGTAGGCAAAAATCAAACTGCCAAAAATCCCACATACTCATGTTTGAAAATTTTCAATAACCATAATACCAAGCACTTTAGGTTGAAAAGATCTTGACTCATACTTGAGTCGCATAGCACTCACAAATTCCATGACTAAATAATTAAGCATGTGAATTCCAAATATATCCTCGGAGCGTATTCAAGGACTTTATAAACATAAGTCTCCTGAAACTATTTGCTTCAGAGCTACAACATGAAATATAAATACAAGAATTCTAAATCATGAGAGGTAAAAATGGTCGATAGAGCAATTCACAATTTAAGGAAGAGTGTTCCTCAACACGCTTCTAAAACAAGTAAGTTAACATTCAGGATCAGGCAAGTCATACTCGCAATTTCCGAATCATAGACAATGCACATAAGAGCACATAATAGCATCATGTGAAAATTTATTCCATTTATTTTCCTTTTCTTTGGTAAGAGGTTTAGTCAATTTCTAACCGCCTGCACTACCAATTCTAGTCCAATTAACGAATCTTTTGATCACCAATTTAGGTACCTGGCTAAATTGATTTCAAAAGCTGTAAGGATGCGAAGGGCTATGAGAAAATCTTAAGCATCCTTTACTACAGCCTCACATAATCATGCAACAAAGGTAATCATGGCATATTCATAAGGCATGAGAATCAAGATTTTATCATGCTATACTCTAAACAAATTACATTGCTTACTAATGCATATAAGCATGTTCACTCAAATACAACTATTTCCGTTAGCATTTTATTACTCTTGTAAACCATGTCTTTTCTTTTAA
>JABEVN020000645.1:0-29314 GCA_013146195.2 Codonopsis lanceolata | reverse complement strand
AAGTTAAGTTAGAGTTAAAGAAGCTAAGTTAAGTTAAGTTAAGTTAAGTTGCATTACGTTGAAAGCTTAGTTAAGGATTAAGTTATGTTAAGTAAGTTAGGTTATGTTAAGTGCGTTAAGTTAAGTTAAGTTAAGTTAAGATTAAAGTTAAGTTAAGTTTGAAGTGAAGTTAAGTTCACGTTACTTTAATTGGCTAGAGATTAGGTTAAGTTAAGTTAAGTTGCGTTACGTTAAGCTAAGGTTAGAAGTTGCGTTAAGTTAAGTTAAGTTACGTGCGCTTAAGTTAAGTTAAGTTAAGTGGAGTTAAGTTAAGCTAAGTTAAGAAGTTAAGTTAAGAGTTAAGAAGTTAAGTTAAGTTAAAGTTAAGTTAAGAAGTTAAGCTAAGCTAAGTTAAAGTTAAGTTAAGTTAAAGCTAAGTTAAGTTAAATTTAAGTTAAGTTAAGAAAGTAAATTAAGTTAAGTTAAGTTAAGTTAAGTTAAGTTAAGCTAAGTTAAGTTAAGTTAAGTTAAGAAGCTAAGAAGTTACATTAAGTTAAGTTAAGAAGTGAGGATTAGAGATTAAGTTAAAGTTAAGTTAAGTTAAGTTAAGTTAAGTTAAGCTAAGTTGCCAGTTAAAGTTGTTAAGTTAAGTTAAGTTAAGTTAAGTTACGCATTTAAAGTTACATTGCCAAGTTACGTTACGTTAAGTTAAGTTAAGATTAAGTTACATTACATTTAAGTTAAGTTAAATTAAGTTGAAGTTAAGCTAAGTTAAGTTAAGTTAAGTTGTTGAAGTTGCTAAGTTGTTAAGTTGCCACGTTAAGTTACTTTAAGTTACATTACGTTACGCTAAGTTACGACACGCTACATTACATTACGCTACATTGCTTATGTTACAACGTTGTTGTTAAGTTACGTTACGCTATGTTACGCTATGTTTCATTGCTGTTAAGTTGTTACGTTAAGTTAAGTTGTAATGTGCATGTTTTAATTTTTGTAATTATATTGATGCTAATCATTTTAATTATTGATATTATATTATTAAATTAACATTTCAAATATTATTTTAATTTAATTTCAATTTAAGTTAACGTTACGTTAAGTTAAGTTAAATTAAATTAAATTACGTTGTAATGTGAATGATTTAATGTTTTTAATTATATTGATGCTAATCATTTTAATTAATGATATTATATTATTAAATTAACATTTCAAATATTATCTTAATTTAATTTTAATTTAATTTCAAATATTATTGATATTTTATATTAATTAGAATTTAAGTTAAGTTAAGTTGTAATGTGAATGTTTTAATTTTTGTAATTATATTGATGTTAATCATTTTAATTATTGATATTATATTATTAAATTAACAGTTCAAATATTATTTTAATTTAATTTCAAATATTATTGATATTTTATATTAATTAGAATTTAATTTCAAATTATTTTTAGTGACTCGAAAATTCACTGAATATTTCATAATTTTTCGTCAGATATTTTCGAAAAATTCGCCGAAAAATTCGCCGTTGATGTTCAATTCCGTCGCTGATGCTCAATTCCGTCGCTAATCAGCGACGGAAGGCACGATTTCTAGTAGTGTTACCTAAGGAAGGGGGTGGAAAACTCACTTTATGATGTTTGCTCTTAACCAAGGTTTTAAAAATCGTTAGGCGGTTGTTAGGCGGCACATTAGCGCCTAGGGGACTAGTCGGGGCGTAATCGGGGCCTAGGCGGGGCCTAGAATTAAGACATAATTACCATTTTTTTGATAATTTATATCAAAGATCAGACACATTGACTACAAATTTAATTTTTTTTTTATGTTTGTCATTTTATCAAACGCTTGTCTATATTTGTAAAATTAATAAAAATATACAAACCGGCCTTTAATCCCAATTCTCAACAAGTCCAAAGAAATAAACCAGCCAAGTTTAGAACTAAAAACAAAAAAAATATTACTCTACCTACCTGCTGCCCCTACAACCCACAGTCTAACATATCCTCCCTAATCCCTTTACATTCTAAATTATGAGTATCGAGACAGTCCCCTTTTTCTTCATTTTTTTTCTTCTTTTTTCTTCTATCTATCTGGCAGACCGGCAACGTAGGCGTCGACTTGGTCGATTAGGCGACGACTAAGAAAGTCGCGGCGGTAGAAAGAGCCCTAGTGCCTAGGCGGGGCCTAAGCGGAGCTAGGCGGGGAGTTTTAGAACACTGCTCTTAACACAAGTATCACAAAAAGGTAAACCAGAAAATTTGTCATTTCCAAAAACACACGTTTTTTGCAAATTTTCTAACCCTTTATTACTTATGTGACCTAGTCTTTTATGCTACAACATCGTTTTATCTTCCTTAACGACATTAGCATAAATCTCAGAAGTAGACATAGGTAAAGCCTGACAAACATATAAGTTCCGACGTTTTTCACATTTTGCAATAACTAAAGAACCCTTTAGTATTTTCATAACACCCTTACCCCATTTTCCTTCTAAACCATCATCCTCTAACGAGGCACATGAAATCAAATTGCTACATAATTCAGGCACATGTCTCACATTTTTCAAAGTTAAAACATAACCAGAATTGCATTTTAAATCAATATCACCAATACCAAGTATATCACACCTTTTCTCATTAGCCAGAGAAACAGAACCAACATTAACTTCTCTATAATTAGTAAACAATGATTTCAATGGTGTCATGTGATAAGTGCAACCAGAATCTATAAGCCATTCACTAACATAAGCAGAATGCACAGAATTCACAACATTATCACAAGAATCAATAACCATAAACACATCAGCGGAAACATTACTACCAGAAGCTAAGTTGCAATCACCTTGGTTTTGTTCTTGATTTTGATTTTTCCTTTTCGGATTAGGGCACTCTTTTTTAAAATGGCCCACTTCACCACAATTGTAACACGTTCTATGTCTTTGCTTAGAGCTCGACCTACTTTTGCTTCTCCCTCTATTCTTGCCCGAATTTTGATTTTGACCTTGATTTTGATTTTGATAAGATTTTCCATTATTCCTATGGAGAGTTCTACCCCTAACCATATTAACCTCATTCATACTAGACTTCCCCTTATTGGCCTTTAAATCTAACTCATTACTCTTCAACCCGTTAATCACCGTATCAAGTTTAACCTGGTCTCTACCATATTTGATCGCAGACTTAACATCAGAGTAAGATTCAAATATAGCATTTAATAGGACAATAGAAGTATAGTTATCTATGTGCTCATCACCCGTTTGCTTTATTTCTTGAACTAGTTTGGTAAATGCATCAATATTATCTTCGATATCTTTATTAAGGTCTAATTTAAAACTAAAGAATTTTTCTAAAAGATACGTCTTGTTAGGCAAATTCTTCTCAAAGTAAATTTCCTCAAGTTTATCCCAAAGATTTTTAGCATGCGATTGTTTACCATACTTACGCGAATCACAGATTCAGTCAAGTTCAAAATAATAGACGAGTAAACACATTCATCAATTTCAAGTATAGCATCTTCAGATGCATCCTTTTTGAATTTCTGAGTTATAGCAGAAAAACACCTTTCTTTTATCAAAATTCCTTTCATCTTTTGTTGCCAAATTGAAAAATCAGATTTTCCATTAAACGGTTCCAAAATGTAAGTAGACATAGTCTAAAAATTACAATTTAACGTTTATACCAAAAATCACCGATTTTAATTTTGCATGCAACAAAGATAAGCAAAGGGCAAAATATTATCCGGAAGCAAAAAATAATAGTGCAGACAAGAAACACAATTAATAGGCGAATAATTAAAATACCAAAGTCACAAACCCAATTTGGAATAAAGAAGGCTTCTAAAAATTTGATTCAATCCACCTACGCTCTGATACCATTGTAACGTAAAAATAAGGATACTTCACCGAATCAAACGAACAACAGAGCCACACCAAATTAAAATGAGACTTTGAATAGAACTCGTATTTTCGACTTTGGCAGTTAACTTACAATATACCAAAGTCGAAAATAACCTACTAATAATATCAAAGTATATTGCAATGTATCACATGCAAGAACAATTTATAATAAAGCAATATAAATAATCAGAACCCTTAAATGTTACACCGAAAAACCCCAAATGTAACATCATTTAAGAGGTTAAATTACCAAACTGTCCTCCTTTGATTTTAAAAGAAAAAATATTAAACTTTAAAATAGCTTTGTTTACCAAGCTACCCTCCTTCCATTTAAAAAAAACTCAATTAAAATCAATTATAATAATTATTCAATGATAAACAGTAAGGTTGCTCCATAGTGCCTAGGTGTTATCCGTTCAAACCACGAAGTCAAACCTTGCAGTGGTAGGACATCATTATATCATTCTTTCTAGTGACATCAATAGTTGAGTTGCACTGTAGCTTGCAGGAAAGTCTGACCTAGTTTATCCTCTCAAGTCGCCACTTTTTAAAAAAAAATTGACAAAAGTCGCCACCTTTTAAAAAAAAATTTGACAAAAAACGCTAGATTTTTTTAAAAAATATGAAAAAAATCGCCATGATGTTTAAAAAAGATTTAAAAAATCGCTAGGCTTTTATAAAAAATGTAACAAAAATCGCTAGGTTTTTATAAAAAATGAAAAAAAATCGCCAAATTGTTTTAAAAATAGGTAAAAAGGTCGCTAGCCTAAAAAAATTGTCAAGTTTGAAAAAACGCAAACTTCCTTACCGTTTTCTTCTTCTTGCAGTTTTCTTCTTCTTCTTTAAACATGGTTTTTAATATAGAATATATATATATATATATATATATATATATATATATATATTGAGTACAATGTAGGTAACAATTTACCGTAAAAGAAGAATTCGAAGAATCATCATAAACGTTGTTATTCGGATCGGAATTCATTAAATAAATTGTTGGAAAGGAACAAGTTTAGGGTTTATAGTTAATTGTAAATGAGGATTTGACATATATTTATAGGAGGATTAATTGAAAGTCCTTTATATAAAAGGAAAATGATAAGGATTAATTAGTAATTAGAGTTTAGGATTAATTGTAACTCTTTTTTATAAAATGAGTAATTAGTAAATAAACTATTTAATGAATGTGGTATTTAGTGTTTTTTGTGTGACATTTAGGGCCACTCATAATATTAGGTATCGTTTGGTAGCCAGGATTAAAGTCGGATAGGATTAATAAGCCGAATTGTCTGTGTTTGGTACGCAATAGGTGGTCGGGACTAATAGCACAGGTTATCCAGATAAAGTCATTATCCCCTCACTATTAATACCAAGGGGGAGGGTGGTATTATTAGCGCCCTCACTAAAAAAAATTGGGATTAACATTTGTAATCTCAAAACTACCCCCGATATATAAGTGAGGATTAATAGCGAGGGCACTAATAATACTGGGATTAATAATACTGCTTATCCTTATCTGACTACCAAACAAGCCCTTAGTGCTATGAGTATCATCGGCTCAACGGAGCCTAACTCGATCTGTCTAGGGCTTATGGTTGCCTAGACTTAGATCCCCACTGCCTATACACAAAGTATAGCAGTCCAACCCAAGAGTTCACTACCGAAGGGACAATGTTCCAAGGATTTCACCCAACTGTGTATATCACCCAGCCTTCCAACAAGAAATCCCACAACCCGAAACCCCCCCGCCACAGAACTCTCAATCACAATAATCTCAAGCTCTAACACACACAAAGTGTATACCCAATGTACCGGCTCGTAACAGAGACGCAGAAGGAGAGAGAGAGAGAGATTGCCACTGTGATGTTGTTATGGTTCTCACTGTGCTCACACAATCCATTGCTCAAGGCGGCAGAATGAAGGGAGTATATATAGTGCACAAGGGGATCAATCAAGGACCAAAACTTTCGGCCCAAGCAAAGAAGGAGACGGCTGATTGAGAAGGAAAAAAGAAGGGGCTGATTATTAAGGGAAATCAAAGATCTTCCCTAAATAATTCACACATCAGCCGCAAGGTCAAAGGGGGGAAGGTAAGTGGGTTTGGGTCTTGGGTTGCTGGGTTGGGTTTGGTGAAGTGGGCTGCCCGTTTTGGGGCCATGCCAACACTCACAACCTTAACAATTGATACATTGAGAATGCGAGAAGGAATTTATAGAAAGCATGTATGCGAATGAATGCCTGAGAAGAAAACAAAAATCCGTCCAGAACGCGTTTTTTGTTTCAAGTGTGAATAATTATTGATATGATCTCGTTTTTTCTTAACTTCCCTTGTAATTGACATTAGGAGTTGCTTATCTTGCCTTTCCTGAAAAGTCTTATATCAGAAAAACAAGCCGGTCAAGACTCATGGTAGAGCTAAACAACCTACTCGTGATTCTTTTGATCCTAGAAAAGGAGCTCAAAAAAGAAAATGCTCACAGAGAGAACCTCATGGCATAGATTTGGAGGCTCAAGCAAAGAAGGTGCATGATTTGCATGGGTCTTCTAGGACTTCCGTTATCGATCACTTTGTTGGCATTCTGAAGCCTTACAGCATCAAGGGATTTTCACATTTGGTAACGTCACGCCTTAAAATAATATGTATTCATCAAAACTATAACATATAATTTGCAATCTCATTTGATCGCTACCTGTAACTTTTGGTGCAGTATTTTCCGATAGATCGAGTTTTCAAGATCGAATGGTTTAACCAACGGACAGATGATCCTTGAAAACGAAAATCGAAAGAGATGGTCAGTAGAACTGAGGCTGAGGAGGGACAAAGGTATAGTTTATATTGCACGCGGATGGAAGGAGTTTCAAATTGCAAATAACTTGAAGTTAGGGGATGGCTTCAAGCTTGAGCTCAGTGAGAATAGTGGGAAGATTCCTCTAGCGAAATTCTCTTGTTTGTGAATTTTCACCAGGTGTTGTAGGTTCTAGTCTCAGGAAAGAAAATATGATCAGAAGGGTTACTAAGACAGTTCATCGGTGGATTTGGGGTTCTAGCTGATGCCAATTTCATCTTGACTTTTTGGTGTTAATTTAAAATTTATGAGTAGGACTCCTTTGAGACCGTCTTACTAATCCTAATTCGTAAAATAGAATCTCATTCTCTCATAACTCAACCCACCAACATACGGTAAGTCGGGTCCTAGAAATCTGTCTTATAAAAAATAACCGTAAGACTGTCTTTCTCTAATTTTCATTTTGACCCTTGTGTGTGTGTGCACCCGCATTTAACAGATATATGGCTATGACTCCTCTTTTAAATTTCAAGGGTGTGTTTAGCCTAACAATTTAGAGTCCGTTTGGTGCAGCGTTTTCAAATGCAGTTTTAGAAAGAAAAAAAAAACTTCAATTTATAGCGGTGACAACGGAAGGTAAATGCTACTAATTATTCAAATGATGCATTGATATGTATTGTAACTGAAAAACTTGTGTTTTTTTTTTCAATAAAAATATATAATTGACTCTATTATAAATATTAAGATATTATTTATTTTTTATGGATACTCATCTAAGAGTAGAGCATATCAATTAAAGTATCAATCAAATCAAAGGTAAAATAATAAAAGAAACTTCTTAAAAGGAAAATATTGGAAACTAAACATTTTTCTTTTCGGGTAGGTCTCCTATAAGGCCGTCTTAAATCGTAAGACGGATCTTTACTCTTTTACAGTTCAACCCACCATCACACGAAAAGTCGAATAAAAATAATTTGTCTTACAAAAAAAATTAGTAAAATCGTCTTACCCAATTTTTTTATATGATATTCCATTATTGCACTTTATCATTGTACCGCTTCACTATCGAGTACAGTGTTCTAAAAATCGGCCTAGGCGCTAGGCGCCACCCCAACGCCTAGAAATTTGGGAAATCGGCGAAAAAATCGGCTAGGCGGCTAGGCGCCGCCTAGGCGCTCTAGGCGTCCGACTAGGCGGGCTAGGCGGCCAACTGCTGATTTTTCCTATATTTTTAGTTTTTTTAAAAATTTTGGCCCTAAATAATGTCATTTTGGGTTTTTAAAATAATAATAATAATAAATATCAATTTAAAATTATTAAATTATTTTTGTAAATTTGTAATTGTCAACGGACCTATGGATAATTGAACTGTTGACTATTTTTGTAATATTTTGAACCGTAGATGATATTAAATTTCTAGTTTTACCTTTAAAATTTAACACCATACTGTAATTATTACTTTTAAATTATTAGGTGATATTTAGTATTAGTATAATTTAAAAAATTATGTTTAATAATTAGGTTATAATAAAAAATATATTAAAAATTAGATATTATGTCTTATTTCTCGACCCCGCCTAGGCCCCGCGTATATCCCGCCTAGGCGCTAGGCCCTGATCTGGCGCCTAGCGCCCGCTTAGCAATTTTTAGAACCTTGATCGAGTATCAACATTGCCACTATAATTTAAAAGGTACAATACTGTTATTCTCTATTCGTCAAATTCTTAATGAAATTATTTTCAATCCCTTCCCTATACTTTGCCTTTGCCTATAGGTTGGGTGACCCTTAAAAGTAATTAACCATCTGAAGTTGACATGTCTATTATAGACAAACAACCTTATTTGGTTTTATCCTTTTCTTTTCTTTACCATTTTTTGGCAATAAAGTGTATACAAATGAGATTTACCATAACCTATTGAAATAAAATAGTAAAGAGAAAAGCTCAAAAATGGAAAATCTATATATATATATATATATATATATATATATATATATATATATAAAATTTAAAGTTAGGGAGGAGCACTATGATTGTGCCACCTTACCACATTTCGATAAATCTTTATTATAAAGCATCCATGTGGAAGCTTTAAATTTTTTTGATTTCTAGTCATTAACTAATAATAAATAATAATAATAATCAATATAATATGGGGTATTAATATTAGTATATATAACTTCTTCTATTGTAAACAGTAGAAGACTTATATTTAATTAGTTTTACAACTAACATTACTTCTAACCAATGTCAGATAAAACTCTTCAAAGTGAGACATTACTTCTAATGACTAACTTCTAAAACCATACTCTAAACCTTCATACCTTATTCATCCAAAACTTGATTTGGACAAATAAATATATCATTTCGATATTCTTACCGAGTAGAACACATTGGTACAATTACTTTTGCCAACAAATAAATAACACGTAAATAAATTTGTGTCTCAAATTGCACAATTTTTTTTCTTCACTAAAACACTAATTTTTTAACAAATATTTTATTTTAAATCTTTATATCTTATTTATCCAAACACTTGACTTTCGACAAATAAATATATCATTTCGATTCTCTCACCGAGTAGAACACATTTATGCAATTACTTTCGCCAACAAACAAATGACATGTAAAGAAGTTCGTGCCTCAAGTTGCATAATTTCTTTCGATAAAAACACTAATTTTTCAACAATAGAAGAGATGTATTCCTCTTTGGTTAAAAATTGATGTTAGTTTTAAATATACTATTATTAAGTACCAATAGAAGACATGTATCACACATTAATTGGAAAGTGATGTTAGTTTTTAAAGTCATTTGATAAAAGACTTATACCATTATTACCAATAGAAGATGTTTATCTCACATTGGTTAAAAAATGATATTGATTTTTAATTATTTTAGATTATATAAAAGACTTTTACTATTATTAACAATAAAAGATATATATCACACATTTGTTTTAAATTGATGTTGGTTTTAAATTACTATTATTTCCAATAAACAAGATAAATCTAACATTTGTTAAAAAGTAATATTGATTTTAAAAGTGTTTAAATAAAAAGACTTCTACTTTTATTATCAACTAGTAAGGTTCACGTGCGTTGCACGTGGTTAACACACATGGTGTTAATGGTTTTTAAAAGTGATTTGTCAGTTTCTTAACTTTTTTGTTTACTTTTAATTATTGGATTTTTTTTATATTTTTATCTTTACAGTTTTTGAGACTTATAAATTGTGTTGCTGTGTGTTTAGGTTTTTCGATATTTTGTTTTTCGGTCATTTATAATGTAAGCTTTTAGTCATTATATTGCAACTTATCCTACAAATTTGTCTTTTTATTGGTTATTTTTAAATCTTTTTTTTGAATACGAAACATGAATTCATTCACTTTTATCGGTGTTGGAATTCAAAACAATTCAAACTTACTTTCTTAAATATTCACATTGTTGTTGGAAACTTTGTTTATGTCGTTTCTGGAATTTATAACTCTCTTTGGAAAATAATAAATTGTGTTATAGAAATCAAACTCACAATTCAAAAGTATATACTTTGCTTATGTCGTTTCTGGAATTTATAACTCTCTTTGGAAAATAATAAATTGTATCATAGAAATCAAACTCACAATCCCAAAGTATATACTTACACTATAAAATACAAAATTCACTCAAAGTATCTATATATAAAGTTTCACTTTACCACCCAACCTAACTTTTATGTTATTTTCATATCTCATTGTATAAATTTTTTCTAGTTTTCCCCCTAGACACTACTAAGGTTACCAATATGACGTTAATGTGCACATGGTATTTCACGTGAAGCGCATTTTGATCATTTTTAACAATGTTTTATGTGCTTTTATTGCCCAAAAAGAAACTTCATTTTCTTATTCTCCGTCAACACTTTCTATGTTTCTTTTCCAACAAAGACATCTATTTAAATTTTAAGTTAGATAAAACTCAAGAGTGTATAAATATTTTATTCGAATTTTTATATAGAAAAATAAATAAAAATAGTGCGGAATCATATCAGAGAGAGATAAAACACAAGAAGATGATCGCATTCAGGTGTCAAGGCCGCCTGTAGACACCCCAATTTCGTACCCCTGGTATGTAACTGACATAAAATATTAAGAACTGTTAAAACTTAACAAATGTCAAGTTGCAGAAGTCAAAAATGCGAAAGGAAAAGCAGGATGCGCGAAACAGTGAACTGCAGGGGAGGAAAGTGTCAAAATTTGAAACTTCAAAAAGCATTTGGTGCCCCCCTAAGGCAACTTGGTGCCGCACCAAGCTTTCATTCATGCGTCTCACAGATTCAATTAAGTACAAGTCTTCAAGCGCGCGGTACAAGCTGTTGATGCACGGAGAAAAATTCAATAATTCCAAATGATGTCCTTCACTTCAAGATAAATAGAAGGCCCCGCCTCTCATTTTGCTCGTTCAATTTACGCGAAGTTTTTATCGCAGCGAAGCTCTGCTTCTGCGACCCTTCGTTCTTCAGTTAAAAATAGTACGAGAGGTGCGAGATAGGTGAGTGGAAGCCCCTAAAATTTCCAAACCCCATCCAAACTCTGCCAAACCAAAAACCCATAGGTTATAAGTGATCCCTAGCCTAGTTGTTAGGTATCCACCTTAAAACCCCAAATTCAAAATCCCAAAATAAGCCGTTACTCCGCCTGCAATCGAGCTAAAAAGTCAAACTTAAGTCTAGGTTCCGCCCAACCGAAAAGGCCAAAACCTACCCAAATAAAGCCGCCACTCGCCTCGAGCTGACTAGCCCCACCAAAACATCAATCAAATCCAGCTTCAAATCCGGCTCAATTCCAATTCAGCTCAATTCAAAACAAAAAGACTCCTCTCCCGAAGAGGACGAGCGAGACACCACCGCTCTAAAAGGTAATACCTTTAAGAGCGTATTTTATTTCATTTGTATTTTCTTTCTTTTTATTTATTTTCAAAAAGTTGTATTTTAAATCCGGCACAATGTAGCCAATATAAGCCGTTGTGCTGCCCGGATTAGATTAGGAAAAATTATGTAAAAGAGCCGTTATAATGGCCAAATATTCTTAAATGTGTTTGTAATTATTGGAAGGAGGCTGTCATGAGTCCAAATAATGTAGCCACAAATGTATCTGCTTAATTTTCCCTTGTCAAAATAAGACCTTATTTATTTGCTAGATTAATATAACAATGAGCATATTTCAGCCAAAAACACTTTGAGACCGAAAGGGCGAGTTGGGTGCCTAACACCTTCCCAACTCGTAACTTAGCCCCCGAACCCGTTTTCTAAAATCTCTGGTTTTCTCTTCTGGTTTTCCTTTATTTTTGCCTTAAAAATAAAGGTGGCGACTCTAAAACTTTCGATCCAGCTGGGCCTCGCAACATTCCTCTTTGCACTTTCCTCGTTTCTCCCTAAAAAAGGGAGATACTGAATGGAGGGTGATGTATTCCCATATCCCGGTATCCCCTAAACAAGGGATAACTTGATGCGGAAACCCATAGCTCCCATAGCGATCGATTGGGCCATAAGGCCATTTTAATAAATCCATAAGTGGGGCGCAATATCTTTCTTGCACTTCTATTATCCCCGACGTAAAAAAGGGGAGAATGAGAATGGAAAGGTAATGCATTCCCATATCCTGTTATCCACGAAATAAGGGATAACCTGACATGAGGAAACCCTTAGTTCCCATTTTGGATACAAAATCCACTCAAGGCAACCGAGGCACATTCCAACGTGCTAATATAGACAACACTCCTCTCGCACTTTGGATTTCGTCTTCCCCTAAACAAGGGAGGGTGGAACGAGAGCAGTGGTGTCCCGCATCCGCACGTACGCGCACCCCTAAACAAGGGCGCGCGGGGCGCGGGTCGCACACCCCGGGAACCTCACACCGCCATGAATAAGAACCCACAAAAAATTAAAACTGTCAGAGCTGCCGATGTTAAATGATCAAGCCACAAACACAATGCATAAGCATACACGATGAATTTCAAAACTCATATTTGAACTCATCACAGATGTATACGACAATGATGAAGCACGTCATGATTCAATCCGTCTTCATCGTCCCTAGCTTAAACTCCAACAAATTTCTCCTTGGCACCATTGATATGGTTTATGGTTTGATTGGAGCAAATTCTCGATCTTAAACATTATTCGCTACCATTTTTATCATTACGATTACCACACGTTACATCACAATCACCAAATTTGATATGAAATATAGAAATGCTACAAAATTACGTTGATGGTCATTTTGGATTTGGTGGATACCTTAGGGGACAATGTGTATTTTGGACTAATTTTGATGGGGAAAACATATGATTAGCCCCCAAAATTACACACTAAATCTCACATTTGACCCCAACCTACGAAGTGTCTCACTTTCATACCTTAACTTTCTATTTGTCCCACTTTACTCCCTCCCGTCTATAGGTGTAAAAAATAGTAACGTTTAGAAAATGATATGTGCATGTCACGTGGATATTATTTTGGTCATTTTGCTTGGGGTGGAAAATGAAATTTAGTTATAACTTTATTATATAACTAACCATTTAATATTTTAAATATGTTTTTAAATAAAAATAATAATAAATAATTGTTTCAATAATTCAAAAATAATTATATGATCAAATTACAATTTCCCCCAAGGTATTCACCAAATCGTATAATGCACCATAACCTAAGGTTTGTCCCATAATGATATCTGACGTTACATTTTTTTTTCTATTTTCCACCATATCCGTGATGGACGTTAGAATCTTCACATTAAATAGCACATGGTCTTCCACGTGTGGGGAAAAATGACATTTTCATTATCTACTTTAGGAGTAAATGTATTAAAAGTAAAAAACTCTAATCTCACACCCTCTCCTTCCCTCTTCTCCCGGTGCAAGTGCCCATCTCTCGCTCCACCATAATAGCCGTCATCTCCAGCCCAAACCTTTCTCACTTCGGTCACGCCTACCACAACTTTGGCGCCGTCCTTATTCGATTCTAACCAAACTCCATCTCTGATCTTCTTCATTCTATCCCATACAAAAGTCGCGCCTAAAGTAGAAATCAGTGGGTATATACTATACTTACTAAAAACCCTACTAAAAACATGCGATTAACAAAAAACACAACCCTAATCGACGAATTTATCGGAAAGAGAGACGTGTTTGAATGAAGAAAAATGGTAAGGAAAATAATATCCTTAAAACTAATTATACTACTTTCCTTACAACTATGCTTTGAAGAAGCGCAAAGTTGTTTTGAACTAAAACATTTTTGCCCTTAAAGGCTTAGCAGGAAGGAAAATTATAAAATTAGTTATAAGGCTAATAATGTTGTTATTTTAATTTGTCTCATAATTAAATTTAAAATTTATTTAATTTATACACTCATCATTCATACACCCACTACCACCTCAAATAACACCATTAGCCTAGAAATCATTTTTATTTTATTTTATCTTATTTCTTTGTTTAATTTCTTACTCATTTGTTTAATGTCATATTCTACCTAAATCACAACTGTCATGCTTAAAATCGCCCCCACCACCACCAGCATCCCTGCAAATGCCGCCACAACTATCGCCACCACCAAGAAACGTGTTCACCTTGCCTTGCTAAAATGAAAAAATAACATATCTTTAGCTTCCGTTAAGTGGAACTACTTTTTTCAAACGACTTTCCTATCGATTCTAACTTAATTTCTTCTCTAACAAAACACACAGATTTGTCAACTAAGTTCTCCATTTTTCTTTATCTTCTTGACATTATAGCACCTTTCCTTAACATGTTTCTCTTAGCTTATTCACACTAATTACTAAGCACACTATAGATTTGCTTAATATCTCGATACTCACCAACCAATGTATTATTATAGTTACAATTTTTCATATACCTCTAATAATGTCATTCCCAACCTATGATGCCTCACTTTCCTACATGTTTTTTTCTATTTGTCCCACTTTATCCTTTCCGTCCATGGACATTAAAAATAGTGATGAAAAATCATGTACATGAGGATTATTTTGGTCATTTTGCTTGTGGCACAAAGTGGGATTTGTTATAATTTCATCATTTAGTTTTCCATTTAATATTTAAAATATTTTTTAATTAAAAAATAAATATTTAAATAATCCAAAATTAGTTATACTTTGTCTGATATTTAAATTCAAAGTTAAAAAAGTATTACTCCAAAAAAATGAAATTTAAAATTTATTTTTTAGCCCTCACTTTCTTTCGTCAACCCCATGATTCATAGACTCACCCCCACCACCACCACCACCTCAAATTTACAATTAGTCCAAAATTTAATTTTTTTGATTTAATTTTATTTCTTTTTCTAATTCTTTACTCCTTCATTCGAAGTAACCCATTTGGAAAACCCATCAATGATAGACACACCACCACCACAACCTTAAATTTCATTTTCACAAACTCAAATTCAATTTCTTTGAATTTTCAAAATTTCAAATTGAATCTGAAACCCATATGGATATCTGAAAATTTAATGATTAGGAAATCTCACAACGATGTATTTCATCTAATCCACCACTGCCTTCCCTAAAATCACTGTCACCACCACCCCTAACACCATCATCTATGCGGTCGTAAGAACCGCCATCATCATCACCAAGAAACGCATTCACCTCGTCTTGCTAAAATAGAAACATATAATCTCTTTAGCTTCTGATTAGTTGGACTTCTTTCTCCAACGTCTCTCATTTCTTACTTCCTATCAACTTTCGGTGTCAAATTACTAAGTAAGAAGAGAATCTAATTTAAGATGAAACTACTTGAAAGGATGTTGATTGGTGACAATTTCTTTCAATTAAAGGAGATTTGTAGCAGAAGAAAAGAAAGTTGATAGCTAGGGGAAGGGAATAGAGAGATTCCCACATGTAACTAATTCGGGTTATATGAAGAGGAGAGCAAGCAAGTTAAGACCAAAAAAGGTTAGAGGTTTGGAACCCAGTTATGGGAAGGAGTAAAATATTTTAAACCTAGTTATTTATTATTACTAACAGTGGTTTGTTTGTAATATTTATAAGTTAGGACCAGTATGATAGTTTTTAATGTTGCTTGTAGTAGTCTGAAAATTCAAACAAGTAAACTGTAGATTTTTGCTTTCTTTTGTAACAAAACACACAGATTCATTAATTGGTTCTTCATTTTCTTCATCTTATTGACACTATGATACATTTTCTTAACCCACTTCTCTTAGCTTATTCATGGATAATAGCTAAAGACGCTACATAATTTTGCTTAATATCTTGATACTCACTAACAAATCTATTATTATAGTAATATTTTTTCATTTACTTCTATAATGACTTTACTGAGCAAAACTGTATTATTTAAGAAAGTAATACCATATTATTTTTTAGTTTTAAATAAAGTTTTAATCTCTCGACTGAGTAAGAGTATTTTTGTTATTTTAGAAAATATTGGACGACATTTATAACGATAATGGTAGGAGGGGGAAACTGATAAGAAAGTAAAAATACAAGACGAAATAAATAGAATTCAAAACTGTAAGACCTAACTTTAAAACATGTACAACTCAAGGGATCAAATTATTATTTGATTATTAATGGAATTAATTAGCCTCTGATAAATTTACTTGTTTGACCTTAATTAATGGTGAATGATTTATTATATTTGAGGTTATTTTTGTCCAAACATTATTTTTGTCATGGTAAATTTGCTTGTTTTATCATTAATTAAATGATGGGTGGTTTATTTGGTGAAAGATTATTTTTATTTTAGAAAATATTGGACGACATTTATAACGATAATGGTAGGAGGGGGAAACTGATAAGAAAGTAAAAATACAAGACGAAATAAATAGAATTCAAAACTGTAGGACCTAACTTTAAAACATGTACAACTCAAGGGATCAAATTATTATTTGATTATTAATGGAATTAATTAGCCTCTGATAAATTTACTTGTTTGACCTTAATTAATGGTGAATGATTTATTATATTTGAGGTTATTTTTGTCCAAACATTATTTGTTGTCATGGTAAATTTACTTGTTTTATCCTTAATTAAATGGTGGGTGGTTTATTTGGTGAAGAGTTATTTTTGTCCATCTATTAAATTGTAAAAAACAAGCTTGGCTTTTATAGTAAGAGAGATAAAAGAGAAGAAAATAGATGTATCTCATTATATACAAAGAGATGTTGGTTTTAGAAAATAGATGTTTTTTTTAGATAAAAAACTTCAACTACTATTACCAAATGTTGAGATGCATTCTACAATGGTTAGAGAGTGATGTAGGTATCAGGGCCGGCCCAAAGGGGGGGTCTGGAAGGGCGACCGCCCTGGGCCCCCAATGTTGAGAGGCCCAAACTTATAATACAGCCACTTATATATATATAAATATTATATTGCCATTTGAATTTCATATATGTTTTAGTGGTCCATTGGATAAGGTGTTTTGATTTAGTTGAGAGGTCATAAGTTCGATTCTTTGAAAGCCATGTTAATTTTATTTACTTTTGAACTCTTTGAAATTTATGTAAAATTTATTTTATTTTTGAGTTGTGAATTATCAAGTATTATATACTCACTCCCTCCATTCCGAGTAAAGAGTTCTCGTTTGAAAGTCAAACTAATTTTAAAAATGACATTTTTAGTAGCTCATTAATAATAAAATAACACGTCTAATCAACAAAAAAACATAATTATCTTAGTATATGGACTAATGGATTACAATAATCGAATAATCAACAAAAAAACCAAATGAACATGTAACGAATGAGCCAAAAAACGAGAGAAGGTAATATAATTTGATGATATAGTTGAAAAAGATATTGGATGAGTGAATAAATCTGAAATATCTTATAGATATGCTTTATAGACATTTTGTATATTTTAATATATAAGAAAATTACTAAATCAAGATAAAAAATAACTAGTGTACCGGAATATGCAAACGAAGTAATTTTAAATAATTATTTCATATATTTATATATTAGTATGGTCGTAGATGTTATACCAATTGAATACTTTGAACGATGAAAAATTGAAATTTTATTTATTTCAAAATTTTATGTTTATATCAATAGGGGCCCATTTTATCATTTTTGCCCTTGGCCCCTAAAAGTTCAGGAACGGCCCTGGTAGGTATTAAATATATTATTTCGATACTCTTTCCGAGTAGAACACATTTGCACAATTACTTTTGCCAACAAACAAATAACATGCAAAGAAATTCGTCCCTCAAATTGCACAATTTGTTTCATTAAAACACTATTTTATTTTAACAAATATTATACTTTAAATATTTATATCTTATTCATCCAAAACTCGATTTGGACAAATAAATATATCATTTCGATTCTCTCATCGAGTTGAATACATTTGCGCAATTACATTCGCCAACAAAAAAAATGACAAGTAAAGAAATTCGTGCCTCAAGTTGCATAATTTATTTCACTAAAAATACTAATTTTTCAACAATAGAAGAGATGTATCCCTCATTGGTTAGAAATTGATGTTGGTTTTAAAAATACTATTATTAAGTACCAATAGAAGAGATGTATCATATATTTGTTGGAAAGTGATGTTGGTTTTTAAAGTCATTTGATAAAAGACTTCTATCATTATTACCAATAGATGATTTATATCTCAAATTGAATAGAAAATGATGTTCATTTTAAATTATTTTATATTATTACCAATAAAAGAGATATATAACACATTATTTAAAAAGAAAATGTTAGATTTTAAAGTTTTTAGACTAAAGACTTTCACTTTTACAAGAGATGTAACTCACATTAGTTACAAAATGAACTGTCAGACCCAAAAGGCCCAAGCTCCAGTCATGTGCCAAGCACGCTTACCTTGTGGTCATGACTTAATCACATGCACTCATCAAGATCCAAACTCAAAGTTATAAGTAAGTAGAGATAAACCTTTGCCCGCCTACACATTATGAGTGAGCAACCATCCACTTGAAGCCTGGGGGCCAAAGGTACAGCGAGTAGGAAAAAAAGGTCAAGGCGAGCATGCTCGCCCTGCTCGGGAACAAAGTAACGGTTGTTATGAATGTGGGCAGTTAATACCGGGAAACACGCCCCCACGTTCCGGACGTGGATATGATTGTGCCCGATTTTCACGCTTTGGCATTCAATGAGCAGTTTCCAACCTTTTTGGTTGGCTATATAAATCCCTCAAAATGGAGAGGGAAGGTGCGTTCAATTATTCTCAGGCTAAAACTCTGTCAAATTGTATACTCAATTGTGTGTTAGCTGATTTTCACACCGGAGTGTATTTGCATTGAAAGCCCCTGCTTAGTTCACGATTTTTGTTGATATTTTGACAGGTTTGGACCGTGAAGTTTTGGATAGAATTGAAAGCCAGATATCCAAATTGTCAAGCCCAATATATCCGACTATTTTGGATACATCACAAAATATTATACTATCATTATGAATAGAAGAAATGTATCCCACATTGATTAGTAATTGATATTTGTTTTAAAAATACTCTTATTAATTACCAATTGAAGAGATGTATCATATATTGGTTAGAAAAAAATGTTGGTTTTCAAAGTCTTTTGATAAAAGACTTCTACCATTATTAAAATATTACCAATAGAAGATATATATCTCACATTGGTTACAAAATGATGTTAATTTTTAATTATTTTAGATTATATTAAAGACTTTTACTATTATTAGCAATAGAAGATATATATCACACATTTGTTATAAATTGATGTTGGTTTTAAATTACTATTATTACCAATAAAAAGATATATCTTACATTGGTTAAAAATTGATGTTGGTTTTAAAAATCTTTAAATATAAAGGCTTATACTTTTATCATCAATAGAAGATAAGAGAAGAAATGTATCTCATTATAGAGATAGAGATGTTGGTTTTAGATTTTTTTTAGATAAAAAACTTCTACTACTATTACCAAATGTTGAGATCTATTCTACATTGGTTATAGAGTGATGTAGGCATTAAATGTTGACTCACTTCCAACACCATACTTTAAACCTTCGTACCATATTCATCCAAAACTTGATTTGGACAAATAAATATATCATTTCGATACTCTTGTCGAGTAGAACACATTTGCACAATTACTTTTGCTAACAAACAAATAACACGTAAAGAAATTTGTGTCTCAAATTACACTTTTTTTTTTCACTAAAACACTAATTTTTTTAAAAAAATAAATATTATACTTTAAATCTTGATATCTTATTCATCCAAAACTCGATTTGGACAAATAAATATATCATTTCAATTCTCTCACCGAGTAGAACACATTTGCACAATTACCTTTGCCAACAAACAAATGACACGTAAAGAAATTTGTGCCTCAAGTTGCATAATTATTTTCACTAAAAACACTAATTTTTCAACAATAGAAGAGATGTATCCCTCATTGGTTAGAAATTGATATTGATTTTAAAAAAAACTTTTATTAAGTGCCAATAGAAGAGATGTATCATACACTGGTTGGAAATTGATATTTTTTTTTTCTTTTGTACTTTTTCCTTTTTTTAATTTATTAAATCACCTTATTACTCAAAATCAATCTGTACATGAAGTTTATAATTGAAAACTTGAGCATTACTAGCTCCCAATACCCACACCTACTAGTAGTCTTGAACCAAATACGGCGTCGGCAGTATGTTGTTGATATACATCTTCTTTTATTTTGTCTTTCCTCTTCATTTTACTTATTACTTATGTATAATTCAATAAATAAGATATCTAACATACGTTTAATACACAGGGACAAAAACTAGTTAATACTAGTAATGGTTGAACAACTTAAGTTGGTTCTCGGTAATTTTGAAATTCCGCCAAGTCTCAATTTTCCTTTAGCCAATCCATCTGCCAGAGAAAATCCCACATAACAATTAAGGTTTGAAACCCGAAGAACGATAACAAAATACCCAGTCCCTCTATTCGCAAAACGTTTTTTTGCAAACATCTATGACAAGATGTCTTTTCAAAGATGTGGCTTGATCTTAATATTCTCTGGTCATTAAATTATTGTCTTCCTTTCCTTTTTCGTCCGTTCCAAAATAATTATCCAGTTTGAAACTTATTTTTTTAGAACATCACTTTTACCGTTTTAGCCTTACGTTTTCACCCTACTTTAATTATGAGTCACATACACATGAGTTTTAAAGAAAATTACACATTAAACCAATATAAATAATCAAATTAATTATTTTTTCTTAATCCGTGCATCGAATCAACTAGGACAATAGTTTAGAGATGGAGGGAGTATTATAATTTTCTGGAGAGAAAGAGGTGAAATTGGGAATTAGGTCAAGAATTTATCTTATATATGCTATATATAATATATTATAAAATATATTTCTTCCCTTTCGGGCAAAGAGTCATAGTTTGAAAGTCAATTTTTTTTAAAATAAAACTTTTAGTAGCTCGTTAGTAATAAAATGACATTTTTAAACCTTAATTTTTTAAAAGTAGACTATTTAAGTGAAATAAACAAAAATAGAATAGTGGATTTTTTGCTCGGAACGAAGAGAGTATATATTACTAATTTAATATGGCGAGTCAGTTCAATTCGGTTAGGAAGGAAAAATCACAAACTGAACCGAACCGAGTTGTTTGTAAAATTCTCAAACCTAAAAACCGAACCATCCTCACCCAAAACCAAATCAAACCACCCGATTCAATTTTATTCCGCGATTGAGACTTACATCTCTCTTACTATAAAAGTCAAGCTTGTTTCTTACAATTTAATTGATAGACAAAAATAACCCTTCACCAAATAAACTACTCACCATTTAATTAAGGACAAAACAAGTAAATTTACCATGACAAAAAGTAATGTTTTGACAAAAATAGCCCTAACTATAATAAATCACTCATTATTAATTAAGGTTGAACAAGTAAATTTGTCATAGGCTAATTAATTCCATGAATAATTAAATAATAATTTGATCCCTTGACTTGTACCTATTTTAAGTTAGGTCCTACATTATTGAATTCTATTCATTTCGTCTTGTATTTTTATCTTGTTATCATTTTCCCCCTCCTACCATTATCGTTACAAATATCGTCCAATATATTCTAAAATGACAAAAATACATTTACTCAAGAGACTAAAACTTTATTCAAAACTAAAAAATTATTTGAAACTAAAAAATAATATAGTTTTATTTCTTTATTTCTTAAATATATATGTTCGGAAAATACATTATTAGATGTACATAGAAAATTTTTAACTATAATGATAGATTTGTTAGTGAGTATCAAACTATTAAGCAAATCTGTGGTGTGTTTAGTTATTACCCATGAATAAGCTAAAAGAAACAGGTTAAGAAAATATGTCATAATGTCAAGAAGATGAATCTATGCGTTTTATTAGAAATAAATGCTAAAATCTACTATTTACTTCTTTAAATTTTCAGACTACTACAACAGCTTTTAAAACTATCAATGGTTCCTAACTTATATATATTACAAACAAAACTAATGTTAGTAATCGCAAATAACTGGATTCAAAATATTTTACTCATTTTCATAACTGGGTTCCAAACCTCTAACCTCTTTTGGTCTTAATTTGCTTGCTCCTCTTCATCGGACTCGAGGTAGTTACATGTGAGAATCTCTATATTCCCTCCTCTGGCTATCAACTTTCTTTCTTCTACCGCAACTCTCCTTTTATTGAAATAGGTTGTCACCAACCGACATCCTTTTAAGTAGTCTCATCCTAAAATTAGATTTTCTCCTTACTTAGTAATTTGCACAAAAAGTGTATTGGAACTAAGAAATGAGAGATATTTAAAGAAAGAAGTTCGACTAAACGAAAGTTAAAGAGATTTTATGTCTCCATTTGAGCAAGGCGAGGTGAGTGTGTTTCTTGGTGATGGTGATAACGGTGTTGACGACTGCAAGGATAGTGGTGTTAGGGGCGGTGATGACGGTGATTGTAGGGATGATAGTGGTGGTTTAGATGAAATACAACATTGTGAGATTTCCAAATCATCAAATTTTCAAAAATCCATATGGGTTTCAGTTTCAATTTGAAAATTTGAAAAATTAAAAATTGAATTTGAGTTTGTAAAAAGTGAAATTTAAGGTTGTGGTAGTGATGTGCCCATAAATGATGACTTTTGCAAATGAGTTACTTTGAAGGTAAGAGTAAGGAATTAGAAAATGAAATAAAATCAAATCAAAAATTAACTTTTGTGCTAATCGTGAAATTTGAGGTTGTGACGCCCCGCTCCTTCGTTATCTCGGTTTGCGTGCTATACTTGCACTTCTTCCTTTGTTGACTGTATACTTGGTTTGGGAGAGGGTCTAGATGTTTTTGAGAGACCATATTAAGACCAAAACGTTATTAAGAGACTTCATATAGTTGTTGACTTGCTAAAGTCACAAGTCGTGACTCGACGATAGTCGGAACGCGACGCGATTGAGGGTTTGCTTGCGTTTTGGGCTCGTGACCTCGGTTTGGGTCCTAGACCTCTTTAAGATGGTTTATTAACATGTTTAGATGTATTAGACTTCAATTTGGAGGTGTTCCTTAAGCCTATCGATGATTTGGAAGTTTTGGAGATAGCGTTCGTCTCTATCGCGTAGTTCGGGAATCGAGTCGCGTAATCGTCTCTCCTTTGGGATTCTTATTTCCCTAATTGTTATTCAACTTCCTAGAAGTATTTAAGCTTCTTCATTAGCCCTTAGACTTGCCTTAAAAGTCTCCTTTCGTTGCTCGTTCGATTGCGAGTTCATTCGTCGTTCCGGTTGCACGTTGTTGCACCCCTTCCGGTTCGCTCGAGTTGTTTCGGGAGTTGTTCGGGTGTGTTTTAGACTTGTTTTGAGTTGGGTTAGACCTTAGAATGGTTGCCCATAAGTTTGGGATCGTTTAGGACAAGTTTAGACCAAATTTTGGAGGTTCAGGAGCCGAGGCGCCCGCCTGGCACATAGTGAGGCGCCCGCCTCAAGTACTGAGAGCATCTTTGTGCAGGGCAGAGCCCAGGCGGCCGCATGGGAGGGAGTGAGGCGCCCGCCTCAACTCCAGAGT
Source organism: Codonopsis lanceolata (assembly GCA_013146195.2). Taxonomy (NCBI): domain Eukaryota; kingdom Viridiplantae; phylum Streptophyta; class Magnoliopsida; order Asterales; family Campanulaceae; genus Codonopsis; species Codonopsis lanceolata. The sequence continues at coordinate 5,621 of JABEVN020000645.1, read as the reverse complement.
GCTGTTACGGGATTTTGCCCTGTTTTGTGTTTGGACGAATTATACCTATTCTACCCTCATTAAACCCCCTCTAAACCCTTCCTAACCTCTCATACTTAACCCTAAACATGTACTAACATTAGTTGGGAGTTAATTAAGGTTAGATTAGTGATTGATTAGTCCTAATCTCTACTAATTGTGCAAGGAAAAGTCTATTGTGCCCTTATTGTTGTGGAAGTATAAATAGCCTAACCTCTTCCCAATTCAGCCAAATCTCTTCATTTCTTCCTCTCATTCATACGTATTATAGAGAGAGAGAGTCCAAGGGAGATTCAAGCCCTAGCTTCCTTCTCTCTTCGATCCAAGACGATCCACCCACCCGATTTCCTTCAAACTTCGGAATCTTGAAGCCCTCGACGAGTAGAACAACTTCACCGATCGGATTTGTGTTCTCTTGAGTTTTCACTCAAGCTAGGTAAGTTACTTCCTTTTGATTTTGGTTCATTGGCCCTAAGGAAAACAATCTATATGCTATTTGTGGGCAATGAACACTTGTATGCTATGTTTGCCCAATTTTGGGGATTTTGGAAGTATGAACTTGTTAGGAGTATTTGTAGATGACTTCTATGATTGTTGATGTATATGTTTATCCTTCATCTTGTGATTCTAGGGTTGTGAGCATGCTAGAAATCATGTTTACATTTTATTTGGGTTTATTATGAAAGTATGCCTATGGTTGGGGCTTTGGATATGTGAACTCTCTATATACTATGGTTATGATCACTTAAATGAAATTATATGATTTATGAAATGGGTTTTGATCTATGTTGAGATTGATGAAGGGTGTAAATGATGAAACTTGGTGTTTAGACTCAACGGAGTCGAAATATGTTCAATAATGTGATAATGAACTCGGGTTGGAATCCTACGACAATTGGATTTCGTTTGACTATGATTATGATGCATTCTTGGGTTTTAGGGCTTGGGAATCAACCGGATGATTTTTGGGGAAATTTGATATAACTCGAATGATGTACTAATTTTGGGGTTGTATGAAATGTGTATTTAATGAAGTGCGATTTTAAGACTCAATGGAGTCATTTTAGGTTCAATAAGATGTTAGTGAGCCTTATGTTGAAATCCTACGATGTTCGGGTTTGGTTGGTTTTGATTGTGAGTACCCGAACATCTCGAATTGTGTCCCATTTGTGACGCCCATGACATAGAAGCTTATTGGGGATTTAATTAGAGTGTGCTCGTAGAGCACGGAGCATTAGAGATCAACTTATGATCTCGTATTACTTTAAGGAATGATTATTTGAATGAGTTCTCTTTTAGGAATTGGGTCGCGTGCACATGAAAGCACTTGCGAGGTTATGACTACGGCTTAGTTTTGATACCCGTGAGATTGACTTTGAAGAAGTCGAACATATATGACCGTTGGGACTTTGGTTGAAGTCCGGTGTACCTTTAAGGGAGGATAAATGCTAAGTATGGATTTATGATTGTTTTTAGACTAAATAATGGTCTTTGGTTTAATCCCGAGTAGAGGGCTATAGTAGACCTCATATTGTGATTTCTTGAGCTTATATGCTACTTTCGATTTGTTGATGACTCGAGGATTATGAGTACCTCATTATGTGGTTCCATGACTAAACTTATAAGTTGGTTGAATTTGTTAAGTATGTGCAAATATGTGCATTGTTAATTTGGTGTGTAGAACTTTATGTCCTACATGATTTGATATGTCCGCTATGATTGGTCTTGGTTCTTGTTGAGCATGAGAGTAAATATCTACTTGTGCATTGCATTGAGTCCAGCTGGCATTAATTGGTTTGTTTATCAAGTCAGGGTGGGACGATGCATCGCCTTCACGAATTATGGGATTCGTGCTCGCTATGGATCGCCGCACCCGGGACTCCACACACCCCTCCATTGTGGGCCGCAATGGGGAAGTAGCCCCTTTGCCGTATCAGTTAAGTGCCACATTGGCTTGCTAATGATATCGAGTAAAACTCGATGAAAGTCGATGAATTCACAAAACATCGGTGGCACGAACTAGTAACATTGTGTATTGCAGGAGCAACACAACGGAGCTATTTGGGTATCTTCTCTATCCCTTATGTGGCTTACTATGAGCACTTATATGAAAGTCAATGTGCTATATGTTTTATGAAGTTTATGTTACTCGATGACTTAATACAGGTTTATTGTTGGTATACGATTTAGATGCCGTGAGTTTATATATGCTTGTGCATTATACCATGCCACGCCATGCTATGCCATACATTGCATTTAGTAACTTACTGGGTCATTATGACTCATTTTGTGTGTTTGTTTTCCTTAGTTTTTGCAGTAAGCTCGATAGTACTGATGTGGTGGATTTTATGATATGTAATTCCCTAATTTTCTAGACATTTTTATTATTATTTTAATGTATTTTAGTTTAGTTTGATGTAATTTTGAGTAGTTTATGATTTGGTAAGTTTTTGGGTAACTTTTGTAATTTTGAGACTTTTTGTGAGTATTTGGTGATGTCCCTGCAAAAGTTTATTATTGTGGAAGATAAAATTGCTAGTATCAGAAGTGCAGGGACCAAACTGTCAAAAGCTGAAAGTTCAAGGATCAGATTTCAAACAGCAGAGTTCGAGAATCAAAAGAGAAAAGTTGGAGGTTCAGGGGTCAAAGTGAAAGATGAAGATTTGGAAACTATTTATTTTTGGTAATAGATGGTAGGAGGATTTGACTACTTTTTATTAAAGATTCTCTTTCCTTTTTCTTTTGAGATTTTCCTTTCTAGTTTAGGATTAGGTTTTGGAAAACAAGTATATATACTTGTTTTGACTCCATAATTTTCTTCTTCTTCTCCTACGAATTTTCTCTAGAGATTTGAGCTGTTTGCATGGAAGCTTAATTACATTGCTTTGGATTTGAATCCTGAACCGTTTGTTTAATTCAATTGAGGTATTAATTTCTTTACTTCTGAATCCCTATTCATAGTTTTACTTGTTTGAATTGCTAGATTGATTCATAGGGTTTTTGAGATTTGATCACCCTCTTTTCCCTTGCAATTGATTTAATGCTAGTTTAATCTTAAGTCTGTGTCAGATTATGATTTTACACAAGTAGCATCTTTGAAATTTATGCATGTGTCATGGTAAATTGAAAAGGGAGTAAAACTAGTCTTCTTTCTATTTGCAAAAGAATAGAGAATTCCTTGATCTTAACTTCTCACAGTTTTATCAATCGTTATTGTGAACCTAGACTGTGTCAGTTAGGTTTAGATACTGATTAGGGAAATAAGTGAGTGTGTCACTGCTTATAACCATCATTAAGGAAGAAATAGGGATTGAAATATATCTCGGATCAAGTGAATAGGGAGAAAGAGAGAGAAATTATACCGATGATATTGAATTGATAAACGGGAACGGAGACAAATCTGAAGTGCTAGTCTTTAATTGTTTACAACTTAGTTTTAATTTCTGTCGTAGTTAGTTAATTAATCACAAATCAGACCCCCAATCTTGTCAAGTGACAATTGTGCAACCGAATAACCGTTCTTCAGTGGATCGACCCTGGACTTGCCCTAGCTGCAGTTCTGTAGCCGAGTCTTGTCTTGGTAATTAATTTGTAGGCGTGCGATTTTAGCCTGTCAAGTACGCGTTGAAGCTTCGGGCGCTTGATCGATAACAGGTGGTCTTCCGGGCGATAGCTTGGGTTTATTAGTATTATTGTATTTATTATCTTGTGAGGCACGGATGTGAAGTTATGTAAACTTTACTTGGGTAGTTATGTTAGTATTTTGTTATTGTATTATTTTGGTAGCCGAACTCGCTTTGGTTTGAGTCGAAATGTTGTATCTTTAGATGTTATTCCTTGTTATTTCGAGCATGCTTTAGCTCACTCTTTCTAGTATTGTTGGTATTGTCATCTCCAATTCACATTAGTCGTGAGACTTGGGTTTAGTTGTTAGGATTTGAATATCTTGTTCTTTTAGTTGATTTGTTCCTCCCGGCATGTTATAGCCGCTGAGTTGTTGTTTATCGTTGGGTTCTTGTTGCTTCGCCGGCCTTAGTTGCCGATGGTTTGTTGTCCGCGCAATGTTGCGGCCACGTGAGTCGTAGATTTGTCGAGAGATAGTCGCTCTTGTATTCCTTAGTTTATAATTATAGGCTTTGGTCCCACTTAGGATTTGCTTCCTGCAGATTTTAGTTTTTGGATATTCGGTTTTTGCCGTTATGGCTTTTCATTCTGCTCAAGGTGTTTGTTGAGTTCTCGACTGACTCGCACTACTACGCCAATAGCGGGTGCTTGTCCGGTTTTTAGCTTGTCTTGACGGCAACGACCTTGGGATTCGCATTGAGTCCGGGTCGGGTCAATACGTTGGTATCGAGCTATAGGTTAGCTATTTCACCGATAGGTTCCTTGGCCTTGTTTGGGTTGGGTTTATTGTTGAGTTATTAACGCCGAGTGTTCTTTGTAGGGCGTATTATGTCCCGAACTTGGCATGGAGCTAGTTCTAATAGGCCTCGTTAGAGTATAGCTCGTGGTGACGAGAGAGGAAAACGTTAGTGAGTTGTGTGTGACTCCTCAACCGATGATTGGACTAGAAAGCAATTTCACCATCCTTAAGAAGTTTTTGAAGTTGAAACCGAAAGTTTCGATGGAGAGCCGATACTATTGAGGCGAAACATTGGCTAGAAAGCATGGAGAAGATCTTTGCGCTTTGGGTAGTACGTCGAAGAAATGGTTACCTTAGCGTGTTTGATTGGATGGTGCACCAGCATTGGTGGCTTGGAATACGAGATCATTGGAGACAAAGATGGAGTGCCTCGAGTGTGGGAAAACTTTGTCAAGGAGTTTATGGTACGCTTTTTGGTCCGTTAGTAACTCGAGAAAGAAGAGATGGAATTCTAATGTTAGAGCAAGGAGATAGACCGTGGCTCAAGTATTCAACAAAATTTATGGAGTTGGCTCGCATCAGAAGTTACTTGGTGCCTGATGAGGCTAAGAAGACCCAGCGGTTTGTGAAAGGCCCGAAGACGTAATTATCGTAGCGCTTATCCTATTACTTATGGGTTACTGTGGGGTCAGGCCGTGGATCGCATGTGCGACATAGTTAGACATCGAGAGCACGCTCAAAAGAAATTATCAAAGACTAATAGGGGCCCCGAGGATAAGAGAAGGCACAAGCACTCAAACCGATAGTCAAAGAAAAGGTGCTCGGGTGGTGGCCGGAGTGGTGTTACTACTTCCTCCTGAGAAGACGAGGTGGCAAATTGACATGTAACTTTGTAAGAAAATAGGACACACCGAGGATAGGTGTTGGGGGAAAGACCGAGGTGTTACTATTGTGGTGACTTAACTCACTTGAAGAAAGATTGTCCCAAGCTTAAGGCCAATCACTGGTGTAGCCGGCCAGCCTGGGGGCTAAGAGAGATGGTGACGGCCGCCTAAAGTGTTGAGGCATGCGTGTGGCGGCTGGCCACGCGTGAGTTTAGAGGCTATCCCAAAATAGAAGGCATATTCTGATATATATACGTAAATTATAACGCTGCTACTATTACCGTTGTTATGAGTACATCGCCTTAATCGGTAGCTCATGTGCATTCACACATACATTATATGTTGTATTATGTAAA